>NDXB01014865.1:47379-70682 GCA_002631895.1 Agapornis roseicollis | reverse complement strand
TGGCAGAGTATTTATAGCCTAAAAAAAAAAAAAAAAAAAAAGGCAGAGGTAAGACTGAAGAACAACATCCAAATCGGTATCAGTGCTGTGTTCTGTCTTCCATCTCTATTCCTTCATCCCACACTGATCTCGTGGCAGCCTTTCATATCTGAATTCACAAAGTGGACTCCCTCTTACCACCTTCAATTTTTGCTTGAAGACTTGTTTTACCTGCAGCGTCCACTGTGGCAGAGCACACTTCTATGCAATCCCATTGTAGCTTTTGTGTAGAGTCTTAGGTTTTTCTCTTTCAGTTAATGAGTCTAAAAACTCTTAAAGATGGGGTTTTCTTATTCTAGGAGCTTATGTTGCCTGAAAAGCAGGTTTGTGCCCAGAGTGCAGGAAACTAACT
The DNA here is from genome assembly GCA_002631895.1 of Agapornis roseicollis. Taxonomy (NCBI): domain Eukaryota; kingdom Metazoa; phylum Chordata; class Aves; order Psittaciformes; family Psittacidae; genus Agapornis; species Agapornis roseicollis. The sequence continues at coordinate 70,291 of NDXB01014865.1, read as the reverse complement.
CGACATGCTCAGGACAGATACTGTTCTTTTAGGTTTGGTTGACTCACAAATCAAGCACACCAATGCCAGCTTTCTCCATTACATTTATACATGTAAGTTACACCACAGTACACTCACAGTTACAGTGATCGGTTGCAATTTACATATACTTGTAATATTTGCTGTGTCATTCTTTCTAGTTACTACACATGCTCAAGAGAAGGGTCTTCACCTGTGCTGGGGTCTTTCTGACCTCTGGGTGTGATTTTTAGTATTAATGAAGGCAGTTCACTTTAGGGCACCTTAAAACTTAGTTCTTTTGCAAAGTTAGGTAATCAAATGGTCACCTCACCAAGCTGTCAAATAACTCACCCTTTTAGTGCTACCAGTCCTGGATGTTCTCCTTCGATCCTTCAAACAAAACTAGTATCTGTTTGTTCCCATGAGTTTCTTTTTGTTTCAAGAGGGTCACCTCATCCCAGGCCCAAGATGCAGTAACTATGGCTACCAATTTCACTCTATACAACTACATGAAATGAGGTTATAGTGCTGTGGGGTTATTCTCTTCTCCCAGGTAACAAGATAGGACAAGAGGTAATGGTCTCAAGCTGCACCAGCGGTGGCTTAGACTTGATCTAAAATGTTGTTGTTCTGGCCAATTTACCATGTTATACAGTGTTTTCCTCAGCTCTGAATTTACTAATAATACAAGTAAATGCAAAAGCAAATAATTAATACCGTGAATAACCATGAAAATAATATTTTCAGATAGATGATCATCTAGTATCAAAATAATCTTTAATGTATTCTGCAATTGCATTTGAAAGGTTGAAGACTAATGAGGTGAATTGAGCAATTCTTTGATGTTTAAATTTGAAGTCTCTTTCCAGCATCCCATTATTATTTTAAAGGCAAAATTATGTGTCAATCAATATATTCAAAACAAGACTGAAATCATCTGGCAGGCTGGCTAATTCCAGCATAATGCCATAGTTTCTGTTCAGAGCAGCATTATGGAACAGACAATAGCTACTGTAAAGCTATTTGAGCTTTATTGAGCCAATTCACAAAACCCTCATTGAATACATATAAAAACCTTTTTCATAAATCTCCAATAAGATTAAGTCAGAGTGACTTTTTCCCAAATATGAGCTTGAAAAAAGAAATTATAGGTTTAGAATATAAGAATGAGAGAGAGAAAACATAGCCATGAGCATGAAAGCCAGTCAAAGTCACCCTGAATTTTAAAGTGTTGGCTCATGCTACAGAGTCAGATTGAAGAATGGTATATTGGAAGAGAAACCAAACACTCTTTTTACTGGGAGACCTTAGAGAGGATGTACCAGGTGAGCAGACTTGTCTAGACAGTGGACTTCCAAGATGTTAAATGAGAAAATGTCTCCATTCTTTTATACAACTTTGCAACAGCAAAAGTTATTAAGACATTCTACAGTTCTCAGTTTCAAATGGCCAGAGGTGTCATCTGCAGAAGTCTAGAACTTATCTTTATACAGTCAATACAGTTATCTTTATCCTCTGGTCAGACGCATTAAGAATGTATCTATATAGTAGTTTTGCACAAGTTCTCTGCACGGCTTCAAATTTCCCCCCATACTAAATAAATCACAGGAAGCATTCTCTGAGATACCCCTACTGTGTTGTTACACTTTCTTATGAAACTTCAAAAGGATGCCAATGTTTATATAGGTACTTTCTTTAAATACCTGTATAAACCTAATTTATCCATTGCTCAAAAAGACTGTATCTCTGTTTGTAATCTGAAAGCCTACACAAAATTAATACTTAAATTAATTAAGAATATTAAAGGATATTAAATACTATTAAATACCAAATAATTCTAAATAATATTAAATACTTAAAGAATAAAAAGGACCTTAAGGAGGTCCTCCATCTTTAATAAGTAAAAGTTCATTATCATTCACTGTCTGTGCTTAAATCTCTTATCTGTTGTTCTTAAGATGACATGTACATCTTGAGGAAATAAGCAGTAGAGTCATTCCCTCTTAGTCAGATCCGCTGATTATAATTCATTCCTACCTCACCCACTGTAGCATCCTTGCAATTAGCATGATCCTTTTTTCTGCAAGCCGGTCCCTGTCCCAAAAGAGTTTGCATTCTAAATGGTTACAGTCCCTGTTCCAAAAGAGTTTGCATTCTAAATGGTTAAGACAAACAGATAAAAAATACTTCTTATAAGCAGAATGAATAATCCAGTAGTGTCAAATATAATTTTACTCAATGTTATTTTTCTCATTTTGCTTGTATATATTAATATGATTGTATGAGAGGTGGCTTCTTCAGGAGGAGGGTAGAAGATCAAGCATGATGGTTTTGGGAGGAGCTGGGGAAAAGAGCCCATGGGCACAAATGGTGTAAAGTTAAGGGTGAATGGTCCAAGAAAAAAAATAAGCCAATGTTGGCTTTGTCACTGCCGATATTGTACCACATCTCATTAGAAAGTGTTTCTGCATGTAAAAAAAAAACAACACCCAACTTGCTAAAACAATAGCAGAAGCTATGGGCTCTGAAGCCTGGATTTATTCAACTCTTCACAAACCCAGTAGAAAAGTAACTGCTGAAACTGCCACTTAGGAGCCCACTCTTCTCTACACCAGCAAAACATCTGTATGTCTGTAGAAGGGCTTTTGCGCTCTTTAAAATGTCAAAGTGGGAGGTGGCAGATTGCAGAGCCTTTCCCCAGAGAGGAAGTTTCCTCTGCAGTAACACTGTAGAAGCAGTTTCTCTCACCATAAGGAAGCATGCCCCACTCCCTGGAAGGCTGCTACACCCTGCTTGCCTGATGCAATGGGGAGAATTTTCTGAAGAGGAAGAAAGTTTTTCATAGTATATTACATCTGCACATTTTGTAAGAACATCTGATAATCACAGATTATAATAATAACAACTAAATACTTATAGAATAAAGAGTGAACAAATTAAACATCAGGTTTGACTCTTCTGACAACTTGCTTTTTTCCATCTTTTAACAGACTGTAAGAACGCTACTGGACCTAAGTAGTGCCTTGCTAGACTATGAAAAGTAGCAAATTCTCTCACATCACATGAGTATTCAAGTGTCTGTTGCTATTTGACCTTATGCTTTTGTCATACTGAGCATATGTATCAACAGAATATCAGAGCAGGTAGAAAGACTGCAAAGTAGTTTTGTATAGACCTGCTGCTGTTTGTGAGTCTGTTCCTTTTTTTCACTGTTATATAAGTCTTTATTATCATGTTTGCAAGACGCTTTTTCTTTTACACTTTAAACTCATTAAATTTAATGAATGTATTAAAGGTCACAGGCACAAACAGAGCATTTGCTACTACAGCACAATTTGAGCAAGCTGAAAAATATCAGTAATAATGAACCTCTAGCATAAGGCCATTTCTCTGCAATTTGAACTGTGCATTTTTCTGAAAGTACAACTAAGTCTAAACAAGGAAACATAGCATACATTGCAACTACCCCATTGTTCAAGGACATCTAGAAGGAATAATTCAAGTTTCTAGAGTAAAAAACAGTAGCAAGCAGTAAGCAAAATAAGAAAGTGAGTACATATTACTGCACAATTCTTCCCTTTTTTAAATTGCTACCTAATCATGACTTTTAACATATTATGCAGTCAAAGACAAAAGAAAGTTCAGAATACTAAAATGCCTTCCCTTTAAGAATAAAAATTCTCTAACATCTTGGAGAATTTGTTTGAGCTTATGAATTTGACCCAGCATGGTCCTTAGGGTGTTAGCATAACAACTCCAGTTTGAATGCGGAGCCAGTCATCTCTGCTGTGCTTTGCTCTTCTGTATAATATTAGCTTCACAGGAGAGCACGTGAAAAATATTTCTGCAAAGCACAAGACTAGCTAAATTGTACAACTTCAGTGATCATATCTTAGTTACACAGAATAGTTACCTGATGGCAAATCAGGTTCTCCTTTGGAACATCACATCTCCTTTGGAACCCTAACGATAACTGAGCAGTGTACTACGTGGCAGGAATGCTGATTATCTGAAGAGACTAACTTGTTAATAAGAAACACAACTGAAAAGATAGCTGGGGGACACAGTTATAAAGCTTTCCTTTTAAACTCTGGTGTAGGCAAGGAAAGAATTTCTCAACAGAAAGGAGGAGAAACTACTGATTTGGGAAAGAAGTTATGTGCAGTAAGGGACTTAGGCATAGCTGGTGTCACTACTTTGGGGACCAGGATTCTGACCCAGCTCCAAAGAACACCCAAGAGTATCCAGAGACTGGTAACAATGAAAAAGAAGGATCTCTGCTATCACACTCTGAAATACACAGAAAATACCTTACAAAACATACAAGCAACATAGCAGAGACTATAATATCAATGAAGTTTGATAGAAGATTCACACAAACATTTAGTAGGATGTTCCCTTATCGAAGACCAGAGTTTATAACTGGTGGTTGTGCTTGGCATCTGAGGTGTGGGATGCAGAAAGCAGTGAGGGAACCACAGAAGCTGTCATCCTGGCTTCATCCTAGCTGAGTATCTGCTAAGCATCCAAGCAGTTGCTTTATCAACTTTTTAAAATATTACCATCTCTTCTTGTGTCTCTCTAGACAGGAGTGTGGTTGCTGGACCTGGTTGCATCTTGAATCTTCCTACACTTCCTTCCTATCTAAGCTTGAAAGTTTTCCAGTGCTGAACCTAGTCCCTTGTAATTCTTACACAAAGTCACCTTTCTTATTCACTTAGACACTTGCTTCTTTTCAGCAAGATTTGAAGTTAAAGAAGGTCCTTTGGTTATCCCAGTGGCAGAAATTTGCCATGAGACAGATTTTCCCTATAAAGAATATGATGCTACATGTGCATAGCACCAAACTGTTTCATTGCCCATCAGAAAGTATTAGCTGAGGAGGGAAGGGAATGAGAGAAATCAGATGTAAGATTTTTGTCTGGGTTGTACAATTTTTGTTTTGGTTTGGCTCCTTTAGTGTGTGACTGCAGTTCAGCTGCATAATAGTACTTCACAGACAGTGTGAAAATCTGACTCACTAATTTGACAGAACCTGACTGAGCACTTGACCCTGCACTGCTTCTAGGCTGCTCTGAATTTTGTTGGAAAACTGATTGAAAAAGAGGTCTCATGATGAAGAGACACCTTTTCCTTTGCATCCACCTTTTTCCCCGGACATTTCAATTTCCTTTTGGATCTCATTTTTTACTTCAGCAATCCAAGTTTCCTCTAAAGCTCTTAACATCTATTGAAATGACCCATTCACAGCCACTCTGAAAATTGTCATTTAGCAAGGACTAATGTGAAAAGTTCTAATATGTTGCATACAGAGAGCTAATGAGCCCCTAATTAGGTGAGAGGAATGGTCTGGGCAGGGGTTTGGAAAGGATTTCACCACAAAGTGAAAGAAACCCTTCTTGCTACATGCACCTCTTCTATGACTCCACTGAGAACCCTGTAACTATTCTAAGACAGCATGATCTGACTTTTTCTTTCCAGTAAATTAAAGGCAAACATTGCTTAGCATGAGAACATGCACATCTGCCAGGCAATGAGGTCTGACATCTGATAGACATTGATCATTTATCATCAGTCAGTTTGAAGAACTATGCCTCCTCAAGCTTGCAGAGTAATGTTTGTGTTTCTAATACAACCTTCACTTTCTTGTGCACCTAAACAAGACAAAATGTATCCTATTTCTCTCTGTACAGTACACCATGAGGAACAGCTGCATACACAGGGTAGAAATCTAGGAATCACTTCTATGCATCAGTGTTGGTTATAGAGAGACCCAAAGGGTAACAAATGATCTGTTCTGTCCACGTTTTTCCCATGCAATTAATGCCAGTTCTCCAACCACAAACAACAATTGAAACAAGGATTTCTGCCCCGATGGGACTTCACAGTAGCTGCCACGGGGCTGGAGGTGCACACTATTGCATGTCAGAGCTGTTCCTTGGGGATCAGAAAGTTATTTTTTCTAAAGCCACCCTCAGTGACCTGGAATAGATGAGGGAAGAGAGATTAATCATTCTCATCCCAGATCCCCATCAGTCATGTATCCAGCATATTTGGTGTCACATCTATTTGGCAACCAGTCACTAATTGCATCCCTCAGGGCTCAGTACTAAGACCAGTGTTGTTTAATATTTTCATTGATGATCTGGATGAGGGCATTCAGTGCACTCTCAGTAAATTTGCAGATGACAGCAGGCTGTTACCTGCAATTGGTGAGAGTGCTGATCCGCTGAAGGATAGAGAGGCTCTGTGGAGGGATCTGAGCAGGCTTGATCAATGGGCTGTGGCCAATGGTGTGGGGTTCAACAGGGGAAAGTGTTGGGTCCTGCACTTGGGCCACAACAACCCAATACAATGCTTCTGGCTTGAGGAAGAATGGCTGGAAAGCTGCTTGGTGAAAAAGGACCTGAGGATAGAACTGAACAGGAGCCAGCTTGTGCCCAGGCAGCCAAGAAGGCCAACAGCCTTTGTATCAGCAACAGTGTGGCCAGCAGGACCAGGGCAGTGATCATCCCCCTGTACTGGACACTGATGGGGCTGCACCTCAAATCCTGTGTTCAGTTCTGGGCCTCTTACTGCAAGAGAGACATTGAGGTGCTGGAGCAGGTCCAGAGAAGGGCAACAGAGCTGGTGAAGGGCCTGGAACACAAGCGTGATGAGGAATGGCTGAGGGAACTGGGGGGTTTAGTCTGGAGAAGGAAAGGCTCAGTGAGGACCTTATTGCTCTCTAAGCTGCCTGAAAGGAGGTTGTAGTGAGGTGGGGGTCAGTCTCTTCTCCCAAGTAACAAATGATAGGGCAAGAGGTAACAGCCTCAAGCTGTGCCAGGGGAGGTTTAGAATGGATATTAGGGAAACTTTCTTCACTTGAAAGGGTGCTCAGACAATGGAACAGGCTGCCCAGGGCAGTGGTGGAATCACCATCCCTGGAAGCATTCAAGAACCATGTAGATGAAGTCCTTAGTGACATAGTTCAGTGGGGGACTTGGCAGTCCTGCCATCATTTTGCACAGAGGTTTTCTATGTGTAGTCCTCTACTCCTGCCATGAACAGGAAGAAAAATCAGTCCTAAGTGCTTTTTCTGAAGACAAAAGTCATTTGAGGGGATGTGGAAAAATCGAAGGTCTCAGGAAGGCCTTATTAATTAACCTGAGCCATAAAACAAACACAGAAAAGAGCAAAACCATGGTCTAAGAATGAGATACAGCCTCAATATTTCTCATGTTCAGTGCAGTGCTCAGGAGCAGAGATTTATCTCAGGGAATTTAAAACAGTACTTCAATTCTTCACTTACTTTCAACAATAAAGCCATTCTTCACTTACTGAGGAACAAGGTATTGCCACAGGTCTGACAAACTCCTGACATTCAAGCTCTTCAGAAGTTTTCAGAGGAAGAGCCATGAGTCAAAGGATGCATGCAGTCACAGTGACTCCTGCCAACAGCTTTGAAACTTGAAAAAGATAAGATGTCCAAGGTAGGATACAGAAATAAATGTCTCATGGGCTTTTCTTTTCCCCCCTCATTTCTGGTATCTAACATATCCTTTGTTGTCTGTGCAAATTTTCTGGGTAAAAACTTGGTTTCTTAATACCACATTGTCATGGTTTAAAACCAGTTTCTACTCCCTCCCCATGAGAATTTTTGTCCCAGTAACAGAGAGTAACAGTTGAACTTCTCAAATGCTACCAAAACAAAACAGGGTCTTAATTCACATAAAAAAATGTAGGATTAAAAATATTACCTTGTGTTTAATGAAAGCCTTTTGAAAATGTGAAAAGGGAGGTCTTCCATCAAAAAGTCTAAAAATAAGCCTTCCAAGGCAACCAATACAGGAAACAATGCAGTGATTAAAATTAATTGCAGGAAAAGAAATAAAGAAAGAGAAAACACTATAAGAAATAATTATAAACTCTAAATAAAGATGAATGGAAGTATGCATGAAGAGAAATAAAATATTAATTTTCACTGTACCTTAAGGAGAATACTATTGATACCAATTCACAGGCCTGTGGGATTAGGTCTCCCCACCTTTCTGACACTATTCCAGAAAACAAAACAAAACCAAAACAAACAATCAAGAATCCAAACAAACAATTCCAGACACTTTTGTTTCCTGTTTCCATAAGAACACATACTTCGCACTAACTTGACTTTAACAATACGTATGAAAAACCTGAGCAAATAATTTCTGGGAAATCTTCTCTGCCAGTCTGTATGCACTTCATTTCCAAGCTTTTTTTTTTTTTTGCCACAGCACACGATTGTCAGAGACCACATGCAATTCTTTTCAGCCCCCCAAGTCCTTATACACAGCAGAATAGAAGAATGGCAAACACTAAGAAATTATGTCAAATATTAAGGGGAAAAAGAAAGAAAAGAATAAAGATCATTTGAGCTGAAACCTCCCACCAACTTCTAGAGTATTCTGTCTCTCTCACATAGTCAGACTACTAAGTGCAGCTTTCTTCAGAATGCTCTAAAGGAATAAACAGGCAATCTGAGCTGTGTTGAAGTCAGGTGTATTTAACAAAGTTTGGCGCATCCATCTTCGGAAGCTTTGTATTCAAATAATGTTCCCACTGCTGAACATCAATCATACTGTAAGGTAGGTTTTTTTGCATCAACTAGTTGAAAATAGATGATCTTAAGGTCCTTTCCAGCCCTAACCATTTTATGATTCTATGATTCTTAATTAAACATGCTATATAAAAGGTGCTACCATCAGTTGCTAGGCATATAGCACTGGTTAAAGTACCTAAATATAATATTTTGAACATTTAGTTATGCTACCTTTTGAGTACTTCAGGTTTTGTGCTTACTTCATAAGACTTTTTCTGTGCCATCATGAGAACTCAGCATTAGTTTTCTTTTTGAGATGACAGTTAATATTCTCATGTAGATCATCTTACTGCTGCTGCTTGGGCTTCCAGGCTGAAAGCCTATCAAAAGGCAAAAGTCTCACAGCAGGAGTATGGAAGTCCTCAGTACCCTGTGAAACATGAACAACAAATCTGCACAGTGGGCTTGTCTAGCACGTCCCAGGCAACACATTTTTACTCAGAGAAGAAAGTCAAACAATTAAATTTAAAAAAGAATATTTAGGAGGACATGCCCAAGAAACAGTCTTCAGAACACTGGAGGATATACTAACATTCTAGATATATCTTCTGCCACAAAGAAACATTGCTTCATGCTGTTGAAACTGTGTACACAGAAATCACAAGGAGGAACTGAACATTTAATTAAAGCAGTAATGTTAAAGTGAATAAAAAGAGAAAAGTGGCAACAGGAATGAGGAGATTAGAACAAACCCTTGTTTTTCACCCAGAGTTTTTGGTGCTTAATGAATCCAATAAGCACTTCAAATAATGGGGTACTGTTAATGAGCTCAGCAGGCTTTCTAGCATGTGTTTGAGTTCAGAAGATTTCATTCCTCTTGCTTACTAACAAATCTAAGGCACAGGAGGATTTTGGACTAGGTCCTTCTTATTGCATGCTACTTGCAATAAAGCTATTCCTTCATAACAAGGTCTAACCACCACTGGTTTAGGTTCCATGTGTTCTCATAGAGAGGTAGCCCATATTCTGAAGAGTTTATTCTCCAAATAGATAAGATAAAGACATTAATATTATTAATCAATTTCACAGATGAGGAGTTTAAGCAGATGAGGTATTTCAGCAGGGAAATCAAGGGACCATGACAAACACCAAATGGAAAAATTCATGACCGAGGCCACATATATTGAATCTGGGGCCTTTAAGACAAGCTCATTCTTTGCACCTTTGTTTTGTTAAGGGCTCTGCTGCCAGTAGATAGCTATCATACAGAGCAAATTAACATTTATTTTTAGTGCTGTTGACAGAAAAGAAAACCATAGGGAAAGAAATTAAAAAAAAATATTCCTTATAGAGGAATCACGGCCATACTCATCAATGATTTGCTGTCTTGAGCTAACTCATGACAGTTTGACTCTTTGGCACAGAGACAAGAATAATCAACAATCAAAGATATTCTAGACAGCAAACAGAATTGTATTTTCCCATAATCACACCACTCTATGCACTGCTGCTATGCTGTTATATATGTCTATGCTCTGTGTGAATTCCCAAAGGAACAAGCAGAGTATTTATGAAACTTAACAGAAGAATTAAGTTTCTCTTACATACAGCCTGCTTCTTGAGTACTTACTAAAATATCATATGCACATAAATCAGGTATCTCTAGTAATTTAGATTTATATTCAACATTAGTAGTCACCCTTCCAAATAGCTATAGGCACTCACATATTACGATCAATCTGTTAGAATAGTAACAACATAACAAAAGCCTATGCATTTTACTTAAATACATTTATCATTAAGAAAAATGAACATTCAACACTGTATAGAACTCCCAGCACAGGAATATCAAGTATCCAATCCAATAAAATGCTGAAGCTTGCAGCGTTACTGTTTATTGGAACCATTAAGACACCAAACTCCTACTCTATCACATTGCTATTTTTGTTAAATTTGTAATTCTTATCTTTGTGTTATTTACCTAGGATTTCTTCAACTCAAATTTGTTTTTTATTCCTTAACTTTGTCCAAAAAGTCTCGTCTACCCAGCGTCTTGTTTCCCACCTTTTACTCAATTGGCCAATTTAATCATCACTCACAGATTTAACTGCTATCTTTTGTTAAAATGCTTGTTTCCTTCTGGGTCATGGAATACTGACTTCTTCCTTGGGGGGGCGGGGTGGGGAGGGGAAGACTTGAGATCACATATTTAGGAAGAAATGCAACAAGGCCAAAGTGATAGGAATAGCAGAAAAGTCCTTTTCTGTTCCAAACACTTGAATTTCCAACTGTTACTACAGTCACAGTTTCATTGCATTTCCTGTAACAGAAAATGGTGCGACTAAAACTCAAAATTGACATTTCTAGCATCTGATATCAGTCATTTCTTTTCTGAGGGTAAACAGCAGCACTAAATTTATCTAGCCTTTTGCCCCAACAAAACCAATCTGTTACTCTCCTTTGTTACTAGCTTGTCACCAGCTGCCTCTTACAGGTCAAATATTAAGGAAGTCCCCAGCCATTCACTCTGTTAGTGCACACAACTCTTGCACTTGCAAATGGTAATTTATCTGGTGGTCATAGGTAAAATTGCCTCATTCTTCCTGTGCACATATGGCCTGATACATGTAAATAGGAACAAAAGAAATTTTGACAATACAAAGTTAGAAATAACTCTGAAGAATGATCATTGGTAATTGAAATTGTTTCCTACAGAGATGCAACTTCATGTTGCCTAGAATCATTGGCACAGCCTCTGGCGGGGAAGAAAGCATATATGTTCATCCCCCCAAGGCTAGTCTTCATAACAGAAATATGCAGGTGTTTTGTGAATAATCCAATTCTCTACTCTAAGGTAGCTTTATAAAAGCCTATTTCTTCAATAATAAGGTCATCATAGAATCACAGAACAGTTAAGGCTGGAAAGGACCTTAAGATCATCTCCTTCCAATCCCCCTGCCATAAGCAGGGACACCTCACACTAAACCATGTCACCCAAGGCTCTGTCTAACCTGGCCTTGAACACTGCCAAGGATGGAGCATTCACAGCCTCCCTGAGCAGCCCATTCCAGTGCCTCACCACCCTCACAGTAAAGAACTTTCTCCTCATATCCAATCCAAACTTCCCCTTTTAAGTTTATGTTTTAACCCATTACCCCTTGTCCTGTCACTACAGTCCCTAATGAGGAGTCCCTCTCCAGCATCCCTATAGGCCCCCTTCAGATACTGGAAGGCTGCTATCATAAGGCAATGCATTTTCTTAGAAGAAAATATAATGAATTTCAGAATTCTTAATTTCCCCATTTTGGAGACTTATGATAAGAAAGCAGTGTAGAATAATTGGATATATGCTACTGCAAAACCCTGATACTCTAGAAGATAAAACATTGCCCAACCTATGTAAAAAAAAAAAAGAAAAATTGAACGATGAATTGAAAAATCACTAATATGCATAATTCTCATTCAGATCCTGAAAATCTCAGGTCTGGGACTAAAGGTCATATCAGACAAAAAAGCTCTAGACATTACTGGTGGGACTCAGGTGTTTGTTACCATCTTAGACACACAGAAGCATGGCAACTCCTGCTACCTCTCAGCTCTCAAGTAGGTGCTCAAAAGTATCAGATACCTGTGATTAGGTAGCAGAATTCTCTGCTTAGGAATGAAAACCTCAAACACCAGTGGGATACAGGATGCTATGATTGCTCCTTAACTCTTCTGCAAGAGGACAAGCTGGTGGTGGCTATTGTCCAAATATTCCAGCATATCCAGGCATCGAATTGCCTCAAATGCCACACAGATATCATCAGTAGATTACTTATTCTTATTTTCATATTGTAGCAGTAGTGCTTGAAGGCCTGGGATAAGAATGAACAGAAAAACTGATACCCAGTTTGAGGTATGGTACTGAAAACCTACAAAGAAGAAGAGATATGTGAAGAGACAAGACAGGTTTGTTATGTTCCCTCTCAAGGGTGGAATACATTGGATAACTTTTACCCAAGGTGCTGTTTCTAGTGAAGTCAACAAGGGTTGCATCCATGCACATTACTCACTAGAGACGAAAGAATTAATATTGAAAAAAACCAAACCAACAAACCAACCAACCAAAGAAACCCCCAACCCTGATGTAATATGAAAATCACCTTTTCTTTCAGGACATTGCCAGGACTTAGCTGAGACAGAACTGATTTCAGTAAGCAATTATTAACATTAACACCAAGAAAGATACAAATGAAATGTTCTCAGTACACTGATTTTACTCTCTTCAAGAAGAATTCGATATAGTATTGGAAAAGGATATTCTCCAGCAAGCACAGTTCTACACATCAGTTTGATCACAAACACCTCTTCCAGCCACTGCTGGAGGCTAAGAAATGACTTGAAGGAAATTTTTGAAGTTGATCCTTTGCAAGCTGTCAGTGCACACTGTGGTGTTTTGCAAAGTGATTGTGTGAGCACAAATGGATATGTATCTGTGGGTGTGAATATTGTTCCGTGCAAAGCCTCTCTCTTCTTCCAAAGCTATCTAACAAAGGACAGGCACTCTTGCTAACACTTGTTGCCAGCATCATTCTACACCATTTCTATTTCAAGTCATGTACAACGTGTTGTTATTATATTACATGATGGATTTAAGAGTGGTTCCACTTCGAAAAAGAGGCAAAAGAAACAAAAGCACTTCCTACTTTCACTTGGCTGCCAGAGGCTATTTTGAGACATTTTATAACCAGGTAGTCTGAGAGGTTTCAGCGAAAGAAAGAAAGTAGATCTTCCACAAAATGTAATTGAAATAGAGTCAGGATACTTTTATATGTCAACTGAGTTCATATGCACAGGTGACTGAAAGAAGTCATTAAAAAATGGGCCTCAACTACTTTATGAAGTCAATAATTATTTTTCTGTCCATATGTTTTTGAAGATAACACAATTTTGACTGTGGTTTCAACTGTCTCTAGATGTGCAATTTGTGTGGCACTTTCAAGGCACCCACCAGCTAAATAGCCAAATCTTGTTGGGATTAATGCATCTCAGAACACAATTGCATCCACCACAGTTCATGTGTTAAAAAACAAGAGAAAATATATTTTGATTTGACAAATTAGGTACTGCCTCCTCAAAACAATCTAATATTTATAGATATTATGACAGACTAATGAAAAATACATTTGCATAGAAGGACAAGTACTATTTCCTAGATGAAAGAACAGACTGACGTGATAAAACATTAAAACCAGACAAATGTGTCATGTAGGTTCTGATTATACCATCTGACTGCTTGGAGAAAAATAACTTGCTAGCCACATCTTAAGCAGACAATTCAGCAGTCAAAAAGGCTTTCAAAGTTCCACCATACCTTGAACACTGTGGACTTCTGGACTTCATTGGTAGCAGTTATATTTTGTTGTTGCTATTGGAAAGGTATCTTTAAAATAATCACTGAAAACTATCTGTATATCCCTGAGAAATCAAATCAGGTCTGTTTGCAAGGTCAATACATGAATTAATTTCAAGCAGTACAAAATAAGGTATCCAATCCCTTATCTTTGCTATGACATTATGTAGGAGAAATCTGAAGCTATTGTTATTCAGCAAGCTCATTATTCCACCTCCTCTCATGCACATTTGTACTATCATACTCAATAGGAAAGCCAGCATAATTAAAACTGTAAAAAGAGATCATTTAATTAAGAAATGTCATCTAGTCAGTAGTAAATAAATAATGGAATACTTAGAAGTCTAGTAGGGCACTGTGGGATTTAAGATGTCAGTATGTTTATGTGACAGATGAGCTAGAGCAACTTTTTTATTGGTAGGTCTTTTTTTGCAAGCTCTAACAAAATATACCAAAGTGAAAATAGCTTCATAAAGAATATGTCTACAAGATGCCCTGGAGACCCCAGCTATGAATAAAGAGACTTGCTAGGAAGGAGGTAGAGACAGTAGCTTAGGTATTTAGTCTGCAGGGATCCTGAAGGGTTTTGATTAGAACCATAAATAGGAGTTTCTGTTACAGAAGTTGTTAAGCTGTTTGAGAATTTTAAGGAATCTCATTTATCAAGGGCAGAAATCACAGCTTTATAGAAATGGCTAGCCAGTCTTAGGACAGAGGTAAAAATATAACATGAAAGAGTCTGTCACAGAACATAGGGCATAGACCCTCCTTGAAAATGTCCAACTCCACTGCATGTCTCTGTCAGGAAGAGTATAGAAAGGTGAAATTAGATCTTGTGTTCTGCACAAGACTGGCATTTGACACGTCTGATTACCAGCTCCTGGTGGTTCATGCAGACCACTACTCCTGTCACCAGTAGAAGCATCAGGGTGTTCCACATCTCCACATTTGACTCTGTAAGGAAGTGAAACTAGGGTTTGGACCTTTGGGCTTTAGAGTTCAAAGCCAGGGATTATCCATTGGGCACTAACATGGTGGGTCTTCCTGCTCCTGTCTAGTGCTTCCCAGGAATATAGGCCTTTGGGTTTTTCCAGGGTCATGGGCACAGTGCCAGCCCTAGTGGTCCCTTTTGGAACACGCCACAGTATGAACCATGAGTGACAAATTCCCACTCCATTCTTAATGGATCCTGTGGGCACAGTGAACCCAGGCTCTGATAGGCTTTGAGTTCATCTTCAGAATGCTAAGGGCCTCTATAAGTTGTGGAATCCAGTCCCATACCTATTTTTCCAAAGCAAACTGTATAATGGGCAAACAATTACCAAAACCTCTGGTCTGTGCTTTCTCCAGTAACTTAATGTGCCCAACAACTGTTATTGTTTTATTGCCCCATCTCAATGCTTGATAGTGTATCATCAGGTTCTGTGACAGCTTCTGCTACCCACCAAGCTCCTAAGAATTTAATTTCTTGTCTGGGACCTTAGCATTTGGAGGGTGGAACATTGAGCCTATTTTCATTCAATAGGTTCCAAATGTCTCCAGCCACTTGCCCCATCTGTTCTTTCCTGTCTCCACCAATTAATTAGGATATCATCTATATATATATATATGCAGGTGCCCAATTGCACCTCCACAGTACTGAGCTAAAGCCCTGTGGGCAATAGTGGAGGAGTGTTTATACCTTTGTGGGAGTCAGTGAAAAATGTTCTGATCCCTTCCCAAGTGAAAGTAAACTGAGGATTGTCTTCTTCCCTAAAGGGACCATAAAAATACATTTGAACATCTGGAGTGGGCACCCAGGGCAGGCAGCAGCTCGTATCGCTGTCACTGCAGAGGTTATGCTTGGGACAGCAGCAGCCAGTGGCTCAGCATTACTATTCCATTTCCTGTAATCAGCTGTTAAACACCACTGGCCAGTGTTATGGACTGTACAGACTGGAGAGTGTGTACAACTTTTATATATGCCTCTTCTCTAGACTTTTAACTGCTTCAGAGATGCCCCATTTGGCACTGGATACTCAGACAGTTGTTGCTCTAGATGGTGGGTAGTGCAGGGGCAGACGGCAAAAGCCTCACGCGAGCGAACTCTTCCTCTCTGCATCCAAAGCTCCGCACCCTGCCATGGCGTAGGTACCGCTGCTCGCCTGCTGGGATGCCGGATCCTAGTGTATGTGTCTTGTGAGCGCTTGGAGCCACTCCCACAGCTGCCATCCTCCTCTCTGCAGGCAGGCAGTCACAAGCGAGTACCCGCCCTCGGGGCATCCCTCGCGGCGATGCTTCCCACAAAGGCTTTTCCTTTCTGAGCCCTGAGTCCGTCCCGATCCGCATCGGGACGGTTCCGGATCCCGGCGGGTGGTAGCGGCCGGGAAGGGACCGGGACGGGGTTTGTCACCTCCCGGCAAGACCGTGCTGCGCCCTCCCGCGCCACCTCTGACCCCAGCCATCTCCCTCCCGGGGTGACCAATGCTGTGTCACGTCTCCACCCTAATGGGTGCCGAGGGGCCGCTTGTGCTCGATGCCTGCTGGCGTTCTCTCCCCAGGAGACTGAACGAACGCTTTCAGCGGGTCTGAGGACGGCTCCGAGGTGTTTGGGACCCACCGGAGCAGCCTTCGGCACCGCGCAGCCCTCTCGCGCACCTCGTGGATGCCGCTCGGATGCCCTCTCGTACACCGCTTGGATGCAGCAGGTCCGCTGCTCAGAAACCACTCCTGGACCTCAAACCCGCTCGCTTCTTTTTCACTGAGCAGCACCCGTCCTCCCCCGTCAGACACTCCACAAACGCTCCGTTTCCGCGCCTCCCGGTTTACGCGAAAGCTCCACGTGCAATTCCCGGAGCTCCGATCCAGCTCCTCCCCCTCCTCAGCACCGTACCCATCAGCATCTGCCCCGGTATCCCTCTTATCCCCCGGGTCTGTGCCCGCCATCCATTCCCGAACTGGACAGTACTGGGGTTGGGTTTTTTTAGATTGTGCCAGCTTATTTCCAATCCTTTGTTCCAATAAACACGTTCACTCTCTTGTTAACTCTTCTTTTGAACAGCCCAACTGCTTCCCCAAATTATTCCCATCAAAGTCATCCTGTGCCTGTTCCAAACACAAGCTCACTTCACCACCTCCCTTCTATCCACAGCACTGTTCCACAGTCTCCAAGACCGCTTGCTTGTCCAACCACTTCTCTTTCTCCCACTGTGCACATGACGGAAAAGGGACTCATCCCAGCCTCCATAACAGTTCCTCTATGGACACCCTGCTGGCTGCACCAGTTTAAATGTCATGCAGGCTAAGTGTATTTTATGGTTCAAACTCAATTAAAGCTCCAACATTAACTACAGGTTCGCAATGTCCCATGGATTCATCACTACACTGCTGATTCATAAACTTTATGGCCAGTGATAAAAATGTGCAATCAGTCACCTAAAACAGGAAGGCTCAACCTTGAGGAGTTCCCTTGGATGGCATCCAAGGGAAAATTCCAATTTATTTTCCAATATGGAAAAGCTTTGAGACACAAAGAGATAGTTTACCCTGTATGTTTTCAAGCTGCTGCTTAAATTTTCCAATTAGGATAAAAAAAACATATTTAATTAAAATGCAGTCTAAATGTCCTGCTTACTTGTAGCTACAATGATATTGCAATATAATGATATAGTCTAACATTACCAAGTGCTTTAATATTTATAAATGGAAGGTGAAAGTAGGCAGATATACTCAGAGCATTGTGTTTCAGACTTACTGCTCTATTTTAAGTCTATGGAAGAATGATATGTCATTCAAGCCCACCAAGAGGTATTTTGCAATTCAGTACATTGTATTTTAATTTATAAATAATCATGAATAGAGTAGGACATGATTCCTCACTTAACTAGCCACTGCTGGGTTCCAGGGAGCAGCTTCCCTTCACAGATGCTGAATATCCTAAAAACAACATAAAGAACTTTGCAGTGGGAATGCATTATCCTGCTGGTTTGAGGTGAAGCTTTGATTTTCAGAGGATTAGAGAAACCAACACAGAATATACTACGTTTCCTGATAAATTTTAACTTTCCATCTTAGAGATTTGTTTTAAGCTGTTGGGAAGAAAAATAAAGCCATAGAATCATAGAATGGTTTGGCTTGAAAAGAACCTTAAAAGATTATCTAGTTCCAACCCTCCAGAGCCCCTCCAACCTGGCCTTGAACACTGCCAGTGATAGGGCAGCCATAGCTTCTCTGGGCAACCTGTGCCAATGTCTCACCACACTCACAGGAAAGAATTTTTTCCCAGTATCTAATAAAAAATAACCTTCTAAGGCCTCTACCCTTTGTTTTACCACTACATGTCTTTCTAAAACATCCCTGTCCAGCTTTCTTATCAGCCGCTTTAGGCACCGCAAGCTGATGTAAGGTCTCCCCAGAGCCTTCTCTTCTCCAGGCTGAACAAGCCCAACTCTCAGCCCATCTCCATAGCAGAAATGCTCCAACCCTCACAGCATCTTTATGGCCCTCCTCTGGACTCACTCCAACAGGTTGTTGTTCTTTTTTTCTCTCACTACACTGTCAGTTGAAGTGTCCCACACAGAAGTTACTTCCAAACTGGTTCTCAGCTCAAGGAAGTACTTAGGTTTTGGGTAAAATAATGGTATTTGTCTATCACATGTATTTTGTGCTATAGCCAGCTGTGTCTTCAAACACCTACACGAAGAATGAGTTAGCCTTGACTTGCTGGTTAGCACTCTGGGAAAGTGAGGAACTACTTGTTCATCCAGGTAAAGTGTTGAGTATAACATCCTTTAGATGAGAAAATCCCCTCCCACAGCAAAGTCTTCCCCTGAGGACAGCTACAGCAGTCTCCCAGGAAGATGCACCGCTTGTCTTATTCAACCCAAATCACTAAAATAGATAGCTCTGGGGGAGCTATCTATATCCCCATTCCTGAAGAATGGGGAAGTGCTTATGCCGGTAACCCAGAGCAGAGAGTGGGATGGTGCAGCAGCTTTCCTCTGGCTTTGTGCATAGGTACCCAGTGTGGCAATACCCAAGCTTGTTTCAGAGAAGATGCTGTGCACCACCTACTCCGAGATATATCTGGAGTGAGCCTTGGTCACTTAGCCCTCACCCAATCCACCACCCAGCTCCCTGCAAGCTCCAAGCCCCCTCTGTGTTCCCCCACAACAGTGGGCTGAAGAGACTTATATAACAGAGAGTCCCTACTAAGCTGATGTTGGTGGCAAGACTTTAATAGAACCTGCCTTTTACCTGTACTCATGGACAAGAATTGGGAGGACAGAGCAGGACATTGAGCAGCTGAGTAGGTACCAACAGCTACTTTCAGCCTCCCACATGAAGAAGCAGCAAAGCTGCTAAAAGACTACTCCTTCTGCTTCTGGCAAGGAGCACAAGCATAAACAACACACTGTATGGACAGTGTTATCCAGGACAACTGTTAGATATAAAAGAATCCTAATCCATACATAATATTTAAGCAGAGGATGATCCTAAAAATTTTCTAAAATTAGTTTTTAAGGTTTAGTTTTAACTTGAATGTTTTATCAGTAAATACAGAGAGGGAAAGCTACTGCAGCACTTCAGGGGACAAAAAAACCCCTGTTTGGTATCATTGCATAGAAGCATTTTACCAGAATTGATCCACATATCTGTCCACAGGCAGACTGATACACGTAAGTAGCAGGGGCAATTTCCCTCACACACTTACAGATTCAGCCTCATCACTCAATAACCTGTTTGGTCAGGATGTTTTGAGTAGAGCAGCAAGGACTTGATGTGTTGATAAGAATTTTAAATCAGCTTTGCTAATCTCCAAGCTCCTGATCCAGGAAAAAAAACCTCAAACAAACAACTAAAGTATGCAAATATTGTTGCCTTGGAACCACATTTACTTAGCTGTTCTTTCCTGTTTCTTTATGAAGTAGCACAAATCCTGTGCTGTAATTCTTCTCTTAGTTTGAATACAGCTTTGTCAAGAGGTGGGATAACTGTTTATTCCAAACACTATGATGAAAAGTGTGTGTGTGTGCAGAGGGTGTCTGGAAGACAAAAGCATTTCACCATTTTAAAGAGAAGAAACCTTCAGATTAGCATATACAAAGATGCTTTAAAACAAAGATTTCTTCCAGAAAACTTCTACATTTCACAAAAGGCTGATAAATACTGCTTCCTGTTTTCCTATCCTGAAACACATAACCTGTCAGTCTCTAAACATCACTTTGAAAGACCTCATAATACAGGCTTTGTTTTAGCAGAGCTGTTAAACATGCAGGAGCCCATGGGCATGTACATAAGGGGTTGGGTTTCTTACTGAAGATGAAAAGGACACACAAACAAGTGCTTTGCTGAGCTACAGCTGTAGTGAACTCCTTTCAGAAGCTGCTGCCTAGAAAGAACAGTGATCTTTTTCTCTCCATCTTTTCCCCTTCATTTCTGGAGGACTGATCACCTTCTCTTAGACCTGAGTGGCTAGTGATTCTTTCAAAAATTTAAACTTCTGCTTTACATGACTAATTCTTATATAGCTTCTGCTACTGTTTGCTTACACCCATTACTTTTATTAGCCCTGCACACAGAAGAAAAACAGCAACAAAGAAATCAGACTCTTATTTCTGTTGATCTATTCTTTAACTGCAACTACCCAAAAGACTAATGCAAACAGTCATTCAGGCTACTGGTTGTTCAAAACTCTGCTTTAGCTGTGGTTTGACATACAATACAGGCAGTACCCAGTTAACTCAGAAGATTTATCTTGGTTTTTTTCTTCCTATCTGTATGATTGAAGCCATGTGAAAGAGATGAGTCCTAATTGCTATTGAACTGTAACAGCTAAGTAGCTATTGTTTGTTCTGCCTATTCTATCGACTGAAGATGACAACAAAATAAGGAATTCTGTGAAGTACATCAGAAGTTTTGTCATGCGTGGCTTGTCTTTAAATGGTCTAAGGAACACTTAGAATCTGCAAATGATGCACTACCTCTCTGTTGACTTCCCAGGAGAGGGGCTGGGAGCATATCACTGCAGCAGTTTTAGACCCAGAATTCCAGAGTCTTATATGGACATTTATTACCATTATGTGGGATTTCTTTGTTTGCTTGTGGATTGAAAAAGCAAAGCAACTCACACACCCTGAACCACCCCAATAACAAAAATACAACCTCATACAAGTCCAACAGCAGGTTTACATTACCTTCCTGGTTGATGTTTTCCATCCAGAACTCCTGCATCCTAGTATCGAACTGCTGGCACACACATTTGGAAGAATTGCAAAAGTATAGTTGTATTTCATTTCAAGGTGGTTTTGGTTGATAATGCAATGTCTCAATTTCATCTCCCCTCACTGTTCCTCTCCAAGTCTTTGAATATTATTCTCCACTTTAATGGCCAAAGATAGCAGTATCATTTCTTTTGTTCTTTTTCATTTTCTGCCTAGAAATTAACAGTTGAGTTGCAGTAGTTCACCACGTGAAATTCTGTAGTGCTGGGCCCTTTAGGCCAGTAACACTTGTTCAGGAGCAATCAAAAAAAAAGCAGGTGAAGATACACTCAAGACCTGTAATGGAAGTACCTGTCTATACACTGACACACTGCAAATTGAAGATGCATTGAGAGTAATTTGTGACCCAGGATCACTCACTACAACAATGGAACTAGTGAAAGCCAAAGACTAAATACTGTGAGGCTACAGAGGAAATGCTCCCAATAATATTGATTTTTAAATCTTCAGCATCTCCTAAAAAAGAACATTGTGTTTCCCAATTTATATCCTTAGGAGCGTTAGATATGGAGTCAGTGCTAACAGAAGGAGCAGACATTTCATCATCTGCAGAGACCAGCATCAGAAGAAGTTACACTTAAAAGGAAACTAGCAACTCAGCAGGTTTCCCAGTTTAGACAGAGCCCCTGAATGAACGCTTCAATGAGAGACAGAACGAGCCTCTGGAAGTGACAACTAAGTTGCCACTAGCATTAACTGCCCAGATTGCTTTCTGGAATTTTCTGACCTGTCGAAGCAGCTCAGTTATGCTCCAAAGTAAAACACCACAGCCATCCCTCAAACCACCTGTTCATCAGCACAAGGAAGGAAAATCTGCTTGTGCACTTCACAAGACAAATCTCAGCTTAGCCATGAAAAAATCGACAGAAAGATGCAGGAGCAGAATCTCACACCTCCTAAAAGCTCTGCTCTATATTTATTGCTGAACTGTTTACGCAGCTATGGCACACAAGGGCTTAGTCAAGTACTTTCAGCCAACCACTTGAAAATCTTCAGAAATTGAATAATCAGAGGTCATCAAAATGCAAACAAAGGAAATGATGGAAGCTCTCACTGAGGGATTTTGTCTGCCTTTCCCTTCCTCTCAAACATTAAACATCTTGACAAATACTTGACAAACTCTGATGCGACACTAACCTTCTTCCTGGGGATTCATCAAAAATTTCAAAACCC
The DNA here is from genome assembly GCA_002631895.1 of Agapornis roseicollis. Taxonomy (NCBI): domain Eukaryota; kingdom Metazoa; phylum Chordata; class Aves; order Psittaciformes; family Psittacidae; genus Agapornis; species Agapornis roseicollis. The sequence continues at coordinate 47,904 of NDXB01014865.1, read as the reverse complement.
AGAAGTAATTGTCCAAATTTTATCTCTTTTAGATTATTAAAGCCAAGATCTGGTTTTGGCTTTAGCTGCTTATGTGAAAAGAGACTTGGGAAGCTTTGTATATGAGCTGCTCCATCTGAAATAGTCAATAAGATACTGCTATTTTTATTTCTCTCAATTTCTCTCTTCACCTACAACAATAACCTAGGAGAGGCTGAACACATTTCACAGGAATCATTCAACATTCATAAGCAGGCTTTCCCTGGCCAGGCTGCCCATGCCCTTTGCTTCCCAGACACAGCTTCTCTTTCCTGCTACTCTGGTATGATACTTGTTCTCATGTTGGCCCAAGGGAAATAAGGTGGTTGTGGGTCAAAATACTGATTTTTTTCTTCTTTAAGAAGAGGAGAAAAAAAAAAAAAAAAAAAAAAAAAAAAAAAAAAGAAAGTCCAAATTACATAAGGGTATGGGAAAACCATTTTTTTTTTCCTTTAAGTATAATGGGTACCTGATTTTCTTCAACATTTTTATATGCGGGAGATATTT
>NDXB01014865.1:0-45991 GCA_002631895.1 Agapornis roseicollis | reverse complement strand
GGAGGTAAGTATTTCGGTATGTCTTTCTTTTTTTTTTTTTTTTGTTTGTTTGTTACTTAGAGCAAATAAACCACATTTCAACAGATAGAAGTACAGGAAAGCAACTAAAACTATCATTTTGATATTCTCAAGCAATACATAAAGCTGATTTACCCAAGGATGTCTGCCTGAGGGTTTTTTTGTGTTGGAATTTTTTTAAAACAGTAAAGAACAGAAATGAATGAGTGCTTATTCAAAGTAAATAGTTTCTCTTGCCTCTCATACCTACATGCAGTTGTGTGCAAGACTTCACGTTAGGCTGGTATAGTTTACATGCTATCCTCATAAATGAGCAAGTGGTAAACCCAGCATTCAGATCCTTATTTGATACAAATTTTGAATAGTAGAGCTAATCAAATGAGGAAATTTACTTTCTTTCTCAGAAGCATCTCATTTAAATAGTATGTAGCACATGCCCAAAGAAGATATCCCCAGCTACAAAGCATTTTACTACATACAAAATTCACACTCAAAAAATGATTCAAGTCTACAGACATACAAAGTCTGCCTAATGTCATTTATAGTAGCAGTTTCAAAAGCATGCTTGCTTTAGAGGAGACAGTAGCATAGGTCTTTAAGCTAAATGCACTTAATTCATCATTCACTGCAGCATCAGATGTTTAATCCACTGAAGTAACAGGTTTTGCTTTACTCTCACCAACCATTATTACTGGTAATGGCTGTAGGCACTTTGAATTACTTGCTCATATGCAAATACAAAAAGGTGCCAGAACCATTAATATGAAGACTCTGGGACAACCAACACTCACTTTTGGTGGATATTTACATAGCTGATACACCTACTTCAGGTTTAAGTCTGACCATTCTGATGGTGGGACTTGGCTTCTTAACACAGGCAGTTATGTGAAGAGAAGCTGCTGCAGCTTTCACCATCCTTAAATTGTAAATGAAGAAACAGGTGATTCAGAAGAGGGAACAAGTTTGTTTTCAATCAAATTAAGTACCTTTCTAAGCTGCACTGTTAATCTTTCAGGAGAAACTTATGTATTACTATGTCCTCTACTCTGAACCAAGTAAATACCACCAAGGTACTTTACAGAGCTATCACAGCTTACCCTCTTCTAGTAGCAGAGAAATAGTTTCTGAAGGCAAAAAGGTGGTGGTTTATATCTGTGCAACACTTGATATTTACAGTGTTATTAGCATGTAGTATCATGGGCATTATGGTATACTTATGTAGTGCAAGCTTTTCACTAAACTGCCTCAGCTGCTGTTGTGAGTGTATGTTCGAGACAGGGTTCAAACTAGCCATTGGCTCTGAGCATTTTTGCCTGCGGGTACAAATGCGACTTAGATTGAAAACCTCTTATTTGACTTTCAAGTCTTATCTACATTTTGCATCAGAAAAATCACATTCCAGGAGAAGGGTCAAAGAATTGCTACCACTACCCTTTCCAAGCAACTTCAGATTAAAAAGCCATAGGCTCAGAGAGGAGGAATTAACTTTGCTGATTTACTGCTACTCAGGGATTACACTCCACACTCTTGAAGCAAAAACCCTGGAAAAAAATATTTAAAATTCCAGTCATCATGCACTAAAATTTGAAAACAGCAGAGACCTCCATATGCTTTTCAGGGAGCAGGGAAAAGTAATCTGAATAGGAGGTCCCATAAATTCTTTTGAACAATCAGAGATGAAATTATGCATTCACTCAGCAGCATTCCAGTCTGTATTTTGATGCAGGGTAAATTAATTGTCTCTGCTAATTTACTGCAGTTACTTCACAGCCTGTTAATTAGACAGCTCTGTGCAGCATTATTGTTCCAATTCCTTCAGAAATACAGCTTCTTTTGCCATTGTTGTTTTTAACTCATTAAGCGTACAGATATGTACAACACATCAAGAAGTAAATCTAGGCATACTTGTGGGAGCAAAGGCATCAATATCGTACTAAGAGGCAAGATTACTTCTCATTCATCCACCAGCATAATTTTCCTGAGAGCATGAAAAGGGCTGCCTACACAATGGCTGCAAAAGAACCATCTGCTGTTGTAGATGCCTTCCTGCTTTTTGTGTTCCTGTCCAGAAATGGAGTCAGGGATCCAGGGAAGAAGTTGCCCTTCCTTCCCTTTCCATACTAGGGTGAAGGAAAGAGTCTCCATTTCTGCATCTATAGTTAAGATAGGAGAGAAGGGAAGCTCCACTCCTCATCAAGCCAAGCACAGGCAAAGCACAACCTTAAGCTACCAAGTAGGACACTACCATGAAAAGCCTGCTGTAATGGTAGTAATTTAACTGAGCTGCCTCCAAATGAGCTGGGTTTATTAGGTACCTAAGGCAGCTCAGCAGGGCTTGCAGCTTTGAAGATACCATCTGCAAGTAGGAACCAAGCTACTCAGTTAAAGAGGTGCTTTACCTGTATCTGTAGTGCAACCACAGGCACATCTGTTGCTAGAGTAAGCATACTCCACATTTACAAGCAACTTTACAAGTTGATAACAAGTATAACTTCACAAGTTAATAGAAGAGGCGTTTTCACACCATACTTCTGCAATAAACAATAAGCATTCCAAGGTTTCACTCCAAAACAAAGCAGGAAATAAGACAATTGCTCGTAAATCTTAGCCTCCATCAGGAACCAAGACAAATAAGGAGACAGGGCTATACAGTTCCTCCTTGAGTAGACAATGCCAACCAGTCATCAGGAAAAACTTTAAAATAAAACCCTGCTTCCTCCCCTCCCTTTTAACTGAGAAAAGTGGAAAGAAACTAAACCAGCCTTTGATGAGCCCCTATTAGTTTCTGTCTAGATACCAGCAGCCTGCACTGACAAAATGCAACAAAAAACAAAGTAGCTTTCCTACCTGGCCTAGCAGCATCTTCCAAAGAGCAGGGCAGTACCCCAGGCAGGGCATGGCTTGCTCTACAAGGCTGATTTTCTCCAAGCAGCTGAGCTAATGAAGGCATTCAAACACTAATTAAAGAGACTGGGCTAACCCCTGGTTTCATTAGCTTGGGCTAGCAAAGATATTAGTAAATAAAACTTTGCATGGGCAAAAAGCAGCCCTCACAGAAAATGGATGTCTGCCATTTACAGAAGAGTAGAACAAAGTCAAGAAGAATTAAGTTATAGAGCTAAAACTGAAAAGAAAACGTTCTCTAGCTACTAGAGCTCAGTTACTTCTGCATATCTCTTCTCTGCTGTGTGCAAACTTCTCTTGCCCAGGCAAATCTGTGTAGGCTCCAAGCAGACCAATATGGACCCAAGTAATAAATATTAAAATATTTTAGGGGAGGGGGGTCTGGCACGTTGGCTTACATGTCCTCCTGTAAGAAATCTCTAAAATAAGCTGTGGAGAAGGTGGTCTCTTTCACATGCAAAGCTGGAAAAGCAGAAAATCCTTCTAGAGAGGGTGCACCCAGGGAGAAAAAGTGATGCCGCACTTCTGGGTCCTTCCAGAAAAATACAGCTTTCTAATACTGTAAAGGGATGCAAAATAGTTCCTGTACAAGTATTTGATGCTCAGATTCTTTTTCCACCTTCCTTTTCTGCTCAGGCACAAAAATACATGGGAATGCTGTAATACATTTAAGCACTAGTTTATATATATATGTGCATCAGGGTGTGGATAGGGAGTTTTCATCATAGAATCATAGAATGGCTTGAGTTGAAAGGGACCTTAAAGATCATCTAGTTCCAAACCCCCTGCCATGGGCAGGGACATCTTCCGCACCTTTCATTTCCTGTCTGGGTTGGGCAAGAGAAACGCAGCCCAAAGCACCGATACCATGGCCCCATCATAGAAGGCCACCAAATTTTCCAGGCATGATTTGCTGTTAATGAAGCCATGTTGGCTGTCACCAATCAAGAGTTTACATTTCCTTCTCTTTTTGTGATGAAGACCTTGGTAGATCCCAGTCCTACTTTAAGGTTATAGAGCCATAATAAGATTGCAGCAGTACAGTGGTGCAATAAAAAGTTTGTTACACCAGAACTGAATAGTCTGCTGTACCAAATATAGTCCCACTTAAAGAGATTTGAATAAATACACAAATAACAAAAGCAGGATTATGCTTTACTGGTTTTATGCTGAACATGCTTTTATGCTTTGGAACAACTAATGAGATATTGCTAAAATAAAAATAAATAAATAAAAAGAAGGCCCTGTGGATATCCTTTCCATTTTGTTGAGAGGGATAACATATTCATTTGGACAGAAGGATTAACAATTTTATTTCCCAGGGCAGGATTCCTGTGGAAAGAACTGCTGACCATTGATGCTGTCTTTGCCCATGAGCATATTCATCTCCCCCTGAAGTCAGTGAGGCTCTATCATCATGTTTATTTGTGTATTGAGTGCCCCTAGCAGTCAGTGGCTCACAGGAGTAAGTTGGGATCCCTGTGCAGATCAGGGGCCAGGGGCAGCACTTAGGCAGACTGCGATACCCCTGGCCAGATTACTTTCAGGCTGCAATCTCTAAACCAGGTGTCTGTATGGGTGGTTCTGTTAACAGGTCACTGGCAGTGCAAAGGAGCAATGTCATTGGTGTGTGCATCCTTAAACCATATCAGAATGTAGCGAAGAGTCAGAGAGACTCTAGAGGAAGAAAAAGGAAGAAAGATTTAGAAAGTCTCAATCAAAACAACTGCAGAAACCCCACGCCCCCCTTGCAAATGTCTTTGGCCTAACACAAATGCACTGGGACACAGTCCTATTCTAAACAGTGATGCTTTATGCTACTGCTTAATTAATCCCTTCCCACGTCCATTCATTAGACAGCAGGCTCAGTCACTGCTCAGAGTTCAAGATGCAAATTCTCTACAAGATTGTTTCACCCCCTGAAACTCACTGTAGTGTTAGATTCACAGTAGCTCCATGATCTCCAGCTGTATGGCAATCTCGGTAATATCATTGCATTGATATGTGAACATGTCATTCTGTAATTACCCTGGTTTTATTTTAGAAAGTAGTCTTTCCCATTGTCCACTAAACAGACTTCTAATCCCTCAGCGCTCCCTTCTCACCCCTCCTTAAGGAAGTCATAGAGCCTTATCAAATATTATCAAATATGCCACCTACTTTTTTAATGTGCTTATAAGAAGTCGTCATATAAGAGGCACTCTGGCACCAGAAAAATGATTAAGCTATTTACAATGAATATATCAACAAATGAAGATACTATTAATTCCATAAAATCTGCATTAAAAGATCTCTTTTTCAATAACAAAGCCTCCTCATTTATTTTAAAATCTAGGCATTATGCATTAATTATTAAAGTTACATTCACATTACTTTCTTGTAAAAAACAGAAAGCAAAGGTCTTGTGTCCTGATGAACGTAAGACCAGCCACAACAGGCAAAATCAAAGGCATCCTCTGTGTGGCACTGAAGAAAGTGCATAGTCCCAGATATACCATCCAGTTTTGGCACCGAGTAGCACAGGAGCCTCCTAAACTGGAAGCTTTATCAAGTTTTATAAGCCACAAATAATTTTAAAAGGCCAAAATACAGTCACATCTGCCCTGTCAACCCATCCATAGTATCTACAGTCTATAGCCAGAAATACTGTGCTGTGGTTAGGCACGTAAAACCTAGCTTGATGCAACAGGTAGCTAGTAACATCTGGCTCATCTACCTAAGAATCAGGAAAACATTTGAATATATGTACAAGTTCACCTCTCCTGGAAGCTGCGTATCATCACACTGAGTGAAGCATGTGCCAAAATGCTGTCCTGAAAAGGGATGTTATTCAAAACAAACACAAGCATTATTTTTCCTCTCCGACTACAGTATGGGTTTCTTTTTCTCCTACTTTTACCTTTTTTATTTTTATTCTTCACACTCAGGTAAATGTAATAAAAGATCTCTCCAGATGTTTGTAGCAAAGGGTCTGCAAATTATTGGTCAAAAAGGAAACATTCTTTGGATTTGCAGCTTTTTTATTTCATTGGTAACAGTTATTTTATTTCATTGGTAACAGCTACTTGTTCCTGCACTCTCTGTAGAGTGAACAGAATGGAAATATGTCCTCTATTGTCTATTGATTGTGCTTCAGCCATACTATTTCTTATGGCTTTTAATCTTTTCCTTTTCTTCACCTGTGGAGGTTTCCCATGCTGCTAACCATGCTTGCTTCTCTGAAGGTCTTTTATTTTAAAGAAATCCCTTCTGAGACACAGCTGTAGAGCAGTACATGTTGTTCTAGGTGAGGCTATCACTGACGTACCCAATTTACATGATGGTTTTCTCATATTTTTATATGCGATTATTCCACACCTTTTTCCTCTTAATCATTCAACTATTTTAATTTCCTTGCATCTATTCATTAATTAATTTGCTTTTGCTATGGCTGAAATATACCGAGCAAGGATGCTTTCTCTGAACTATTAGATATAGCACCAGGAGTTTGTACGAGCTTTTATAGTTAATTTAATCACCACTATGGATCTATCCCAAGCAGATGAAAAAACTTTTTCTGCTATAACAAAAGTTGGATTTCTAGCTTTCAGAAGATAGTACATCTTAAACTTGGAAAAATCAAATACAAAATTATAATTAATCTATATTTCAGACCAGTGTAATTTCTGGAGTATGTAGGTCTGGAGAGAGAAAGTAAGAAGGAACATAACTATTCATGTAATTATGGATTTTTGCATCCAGGATGTTGGAATGCTCCAGCACTCAGATTTAACATACAAACAACTGCCACAGGAATCATTTCCTGACCTGACCCCATTTTTGCTGAGTAGGAAGTTCGTGATACCTTAATTTACACATTTTTAATCACTTTATCAAGTCTCATTCTCCACAGATATGCAGCCATACAGAAAGTCCTCTCAGCCCCACAAAGCAGAACACATTCCTCATATTAACTACTGTCAACACAACTGAAATATAGTCAGAAGTTAGAAATCCTTTAAAGATTAATTTTCCAGGCCTCCTTGCTGCTCTACACTAATTCAACACATTTTACCTTATGTGGAATGGTAGAAAAGACAGTATGCCTGAATTGAAACGATACAAAATTCATCAGGGCTTGTCCTTCCCCATGGACTTATTCAAGATGGCAAAGACTCATTATTATGCAGTCCTGGTAAAACAGCTTGAAATTATTTGGATTAACTTCATCCTCTGACGATCCAAGGATTGACTTCAAATCCTTGGTCCAAGGATTTTATAGTACTCAGTAAACATGTAATATATCAGTGGTTCTTCTCCCTCACCATCTTCCGTTAAGAATGCAGCTGTCTGGGTTAATCTGAAAAATAGGAGTGCAGTTTACAACATCCAGGTAAGTCTAAGATAGTTAATTCATCTTTAGTGATGGGTGACAAAAATCACTAGCCAGCCAAGAGGCAGGTCCTTTTCAGGTCATACTGGCCGTGCTGATGTGGAGCACATCAAAAATCTTAACCAGGCAGAAAAAAGAGTAAGGATTAGCTCTGGCAGAAACCATGGATAATATTTAAGCTTTTCTGGTTAGTTACAGAAAGTGTCAGACAAGTTATATCAGGGAAGAAAGCTAGGGTAAAAATAAAAATTACAACGAAATTCACTGCCCAGAGTGTCAGACAAAGTAATAACTAGGATTCTTTGTGTGAGGAGAACAGGTAAAATTGGCAACATGAGCTAATATTTTACGTGAGTTCGAGGATCCAGGTGAAAATTTATTAAACAAATGGAAAACTTTAGTGTTTCACTATAGAAAGGTTGTTATGAGCTCTGGGGTTTACCACACCAGTTTCAGCCAAGAGGCATATCGAAGCTTAGATAGATCAGGGCAGTTTAGAAGTTAAATCCTATTCATACATACCTGGGTAGACAGCAACATAAAATAAAGCAGAGCAGGACAGTTATGTATTAAAAGCAAATAGCAAAACTAAGTCACATCTTGCACCTTTAAAGGCTAAGCCATGCAAATTAGCTGGTCTCTGGAGCAGGTACACAAGGGCAAAATAGGGGGGTGTACTCCTGCAGAATGCGTGACTGTTCCAGCTTTCTTTTCAGAATTGCTCTAAAGCTTTCAGGAAGACCATGGCAACAGCCTGTACCCTGACATACCTGGGCTCAAGCACCGTTTTGGGTCCCCACTTGAAATGTAACCAATGGACAAAGCTACTGATTCCCTCCACCACTGAGATTGTCCAGCCTCAGGTAAATCCTCTGCAGAACCCCACAGAGAGGATGCTTAACGTACAAAGAGGTGGCTTAGCTGCTGATAGTATGGGACAGAAAAGCTTTAAGAGGTGAGATCATTAATAGGATGGCACTCATTTCTAGAATGGCAAGAAGAAATATGCCTGATTCCTTGGGATGGGAGAGGGATTGAACTCTCACAATTTTGAGACTTAGATTTTCAAGTATCTTTTCCTCTGTTTGCTGTGGTTGTCTTCAGAAAGTCAGTAGTTACAGATAATAAGCACAATCACCTTCAAGATTAAAGAGATGATATTTTTAACAGGTATCAGAAGATTTCCCTTTTTATCAACTTGCATACTCAAGTTTAATAGCTAAATCTGAAGTGTGGGAATCATGGTATGAATGGAAAGGTGGCCTAGAAAATTTAAAATAGAGTTGCATGAATCACTGGGAAGTGACTGTAAAAGCAGCTGCATCTTGTATGAATCATGTGAACACTGAACGAATGGGTAATAAAGGAAAAACAGATGCAGCAGAGACATGTTGAATGTCTTTGATCATTCAAAGGCTTAAACCTGACAGTATTTAATGATGATGGACAGATGAAGTGAGTATGATAAAAAGAAAGGGATGCTAAGCAGTAATATTCAGCTTCATGAAGGATGAAAAGTGAAAAGGGACAAAAGAGTCAAAGAATCAAACAAAACTAATCCTGTCTGGTATAAACACCTGATGGAAATGGGCTCCGTAAAGGAAAAGACAGCATGGAGAAGATCCTAACAAAAACCCCACAACACTTGCATCATACATCATCCAGAGGTTGCAGAATATGCCTCAGTGGGAGCAAAACTGCCCCTAAAGATGAACCCACATCATGACAGCTCAAAGGAATTTGCTCCTTAGCTGTGACTAAAGCACACTAAGACTTCTATTGCTTTTCTCATCCACACACTAAAGGAGCAGCCTTGGAAACCAGCCTTGGAGGTCTAATATTATTGCTGCATTGCATTTACTTTCACATTATTGCTACATCTGCATAAAATTTGTCACATCGAATTTTCTGACAGACAGGCATGGCTTTTTTTTTAAATTTTTTTTAACAATACAGTATTTTTTTTTTTTAATTTTTCCTAAAGGGGGTTTGTAAAAAATTTCAAAAGAGAATTTTTGTCTGTTTCTTAATATTTTTGCAAGGAATTTTCCTCTTCTACGCCTGGTGGAAAAGGAGGTAACTCCCATGGTCACTTTATTGGAACACTGCAGTATCCTCCTCTGTTAGTTTACAATTTGCTGTTTTATGAATGTTCCTGCCAGTGGACTCATTTCTTTGCATATTCATGGACAGGAAAAAGCAATGAGTGCAAACAAATGCAAAAATATGCTATTTTAAAAATGTAACCAGAACTTCAGAACCTGGAACACATCCATATCTATGATTAACAAGGAATGTTAATGTCTTGCAGAGGGAACCCATATTAACAGTATAAACCTGTTACCTTGTGTAGCACCACCATCACATCTGGTGACACCTGCAGTCACAACTTGCTGGAAAAACAGCTTACCTGGATGGCGTAGAATAAACTTCTAAAATGTCAATAAAAGACACTGAAAAGTCTGTATTATGGCTTATAATGCACAATATTCCTTATGAATACAGTTCAAGACTGCCTCCAATTTTGGGCATTGGACTGACTCAGACAAATCATCATTTCATCACTCTGAATTTAATTGCCAAGATTTAGTTCTGCCAAACAATCAAAATGCATCTTCCTAGAGCAGAAGCAGGCATCGCTGCTCACATTCTGGCCTGACAGGTAAGGCCTATTTTACAGAAGTCCAAAAGGTTTAACCTGTCTTTAATTTTGATGAGTGTGAACACAAACAATAGAGGCCTGGAGCTTAATTACTGGCTGGCTTTCTCAGCAGCTAAGCTACAAGCCTGTGATGGCTGCTCTCAGCAGAAATACCTTCACAGAGCTGGGAATACCTTGCCAGTGAGATTCTCCCTGCCCTGAAAACCAGTACCCTGTGCTTCAATTTAGGCTTCCTCTCATCAGATCGGTGTAGGGGCAGTTGCAGAAAAGAAGCCTTCCTCAACAACTGCACTGAAATGGCATGATTTCCATAAGTCAGATTTTGTTAAACTGTTTTAACTCTAACCTGTGCCTACCAACAGAAATCATAGATTAGTATCTAAAGGTCACTTGCTATGGTCACAGCCCAAGCATACCCTTTTTGTTGTGAAACTCAAGCCTTTTTACGGCTTAAGGCATATTGACTGAAGCCAGAAGTGCCTCAATTAACCTTTTCATTGCTGTTGCTGTGTTCAGAACTTTCCCATTTCACTAAAGGTAACCTAAAAAGAAAATAAAAAGGAAAAACACAAAAATTTCAGATGGAGAAAAAAATTGCTGCTGTTGGCAACATACAGCATTACTCACCTCTGTAGCTAAGAAAAGGGCAGAGTACTGTAAATCATCCAATAGGAAAGCTGTGCTCCATAGCAGAAATAATGATGAAAAATAAGTCATTCTTAAGCCATTTAGGTAGGTAGGATGGGGAGATTCACATTTATTTTGTTGTTTTGGGTATCCTAGTTACCAGCAGCTGGCAAAGGTTTATCCCTACATAAAACTTCCAATATTTTATTTCTTAATTTCCCTAGTTATTTTCTGGAATGGAAGCCACAATGTGAAATATGATATAATTTAAAATTCCACCAACAAGGACAATGTGTAAGAAACATTTTCCCATGCATGCACAGAGACACAGACATCACAAAAGATGTACAGATTCTTTCCTGTAAATGAACACTCTGATGATCTAAGCCTAACCACAGACTGTAAAAAGCTCACAATGCAGAAAAGCTATGGAAAAATATCAGACTACTTTTAATTTATGCTCCCACATGAAAAAAAATTCATTTGCTTTTGGATGTTGATTAATTTCAAACCTACTATTACCTTCCCAAGAGCTCAGCTTATTTTGAGCCTATTAACGATACTGTACTATGAGAGCTGAGGGTAGAGACATCTCCTTTGTTACCTAGCAGTGAATCAAAGTGTTTATAGGAAAACTAAATAAGGCTGTTAGACTTGTTAGCAAGAACAAAAGAATTAGATAATGAGAATTTTTGGACAGAATGTCCCAAGAGAAAATTATTATGACTGTACCAGCTTTTGGAAACAGCATACATTCCTGGCAATGCTGGTAAGGACTTCCTTGGACATCACATGTGCTCCCTAATGCTACTTACGTGCCTGCTAACTTTGGCCTCTGAAGGGTGGTATTTCCCTTCCCAGCCTTTGTATAAGCAGTGGTCAGGCCAGCTTGCATAACTGAGCAGAAATCCCTCTTCTCACTCTTTTCAGAATCTGGGAGAAACTGCCAAAGCATTTTAACATCTTGATTTAAGGATTACTGCTCCCATAGACAGGGAAGGATTTATTGCATCAGGTTGCTAAGGCTCAACTTCACAACTAGGAAAAGAAATATGAGGATAAACTAATACTTAGATTTGCTATGATGAAATACATAATCAAAAGAGTAACAAATGCATTATAAAGACTTTTAAGAAAGTGGTATTTCCTTACATGCATCCTTTCCTCCTGCATCTCAGCTAGCTTGTCAGGTTAATTCTCCTTTTTTAAGATCCCTTCCTCTTCTCTTCCATTTCGGTTTACCTGCCTGTCCTTCCCTGGGATTTTGCACTGGGAAGCCAGGATCCCCAGAGGTCTGCCAAATGCTTCTTTCTCCTCACTCCACGTCCTTTTTCTTTTCAGTGCCTTTATTCCTGTAGAGTTCAAACTGCCCTCCCTCGCTTCTGGCCAACGGAAAACACAGCAGTGCAGCTATATGAATTGCATCTCTTGGGAAGTAGGAGTGTTGCGTATGGAATGATCATGTTTTCTCTATTATGTTGTTCAGTTGCAGACTGTCTTGACATGCAAACATTAAAAAGCTGTTGTGAAGATAAGTAGTCATAGGTTCCAACTTACATCATACTAAACTCTGGGAAATCATTACCACAGACATGTTTTCATGTCCTGATGACCCATTCCACATCATTTCACAACAACATGTTACTTTAGCTTCCCATGTTTATGTAGAAAGATGGACAATGTTTCCACAGAAAATTTCAGCCCTTGGTCTGAGCTCATGTGAGCAATTTCTCCAGTGCTGCTTCCTGTGCACTATAACATGCACAGAACTGTAACATGAGACCTATAAAGTCAGCAGGTATGTATTTTGCTACCAGGTGCCGCTTAAGTGCCTGCCACTTACTCACCCCAGTAAGTAGCTCTTGCTCCTTTCCTTCTCTCTGTATACAGTGATCATATACCACTACACACACAGGCTGCACATGCACATATGCCCATCTGAGCATTCAAGTTCAACAACCTGGCTATGTATAATAAATCCTTAACCATACCTACTTTTCAGAAGCCCCTTAATTACTGATTTTATTTCAGGTCAGCCTTGTGACAATATACTTAAATTTTTAAGCATCTTTTAGGCATGTTCATTTCAGTTGTAATTGTGGACTTGAACATGAAATTACATCTCCATTCCGATCAGAAGCCATTCTGTGTGAAGATGTTCAAGTACCCTGCCCCAACCTGAGATCAAACAAGTGGAAGTTTGACCCAGTGTCTACTTTTGCCTGAAGAAACGCAATGATTTCAAAACCAGGTACTTTCAGATAACTTCAAGTTATTATCCCATCGACATGTAGGCCAGATGAATGCAAAGTCCTCAAGGCTAGCCAAGAAAATTATGCAGTGATTGAACGGATAGAAGTGTGCAAGGTCACACTAGTAATAAGCCATTGTTTAAAGATACTGTGGGTTATTATCATCATTATCAAAGATTGTAGTGGCTTCTCCATAACAATAAATGTCTTAGTCCAGACGTATTTGTATTTCCTACAAGACATACCACTGCACTCCAAGCAGGAAGAGACAAAAAGGCCTGTCTTATGCCAGAGGCCAGAAATAATTCTTCTTAGTGGGACAGAAATTATCACAAACCTCTTACCTCCAGTACCAAGTATAGGCTTTTTTTGCTACAGAAGTGAACCAACCCATACTTGGGTTGGTTCAAGCAAACCTGAAAACAAATCCCAAACAAGTGAGGCAGATATTCTCCAGGACCCCAGAAGCCAGCCTGCCATGCTTTCCTTGTGTCCCACAGCTTCAGAAGTTAGCAAACCAAGATCACATTTATTATTATTCCTGTATCCAGTATTTAGCTTCTAGTTTGATTTCAACAAAATATATTTCCCATTCTGCAGAATTCCAGCAAATAATGCAATCATGTCTTTCACACAGTGTGAGAATCATGACCCACTGATGCCATTGCATAACCTCTTACTAACATCAATAAGATCACAATTTCCTCCTCCATCAGTGATGTAAGCTGCTGACAAGCACAGATGCCTTCACTAAAATTAAAAAGCAAGGAGATTTCTCCACATCCACATGCTACATAGCTCCACTATCCTCAAGGCCACCATGGTTAAAACATCACAGGTCTACATTCATTGTTACCTATGCATTTTTAAATCAATAAGTATAAACTGGTCATCTGGGATAGAAAAAGTGTGATTCTGTTTGCAAAGTCATCACACAATCAGTGTGTCACTTTTTCTACATCGAGTTTTGACCAGGTTTAGCAAAATTTTAATTTGCTGTTACAAAATTCATGACTGGACCTTTTTAAGGAGATCTCTCCAAATTGTAATATTCAGTTGTTAAAAATGGCACTTACAGCTGTCTATATCCTCAGGACAAGGGATACAGACAAATATAAAGGGAAATCAGCAAGCCCACAGGTGCATTGCCCTTGTCTGTCCTTCCCTAAAAGAATTAGGCTAAGACATTCTGGTACTTAAAGGAAATTGTGGGAACATTTAATGGCTCAGTTAGAGTTCTCTGGCTCATAGTTATTCATTGGCAGACCCACATTAAATCACCAGCAAAATGTAAATACTTCTATAGAGGATCACTGAAATACCCCAGAAATCCACCATTAGTGCACAAGCCAAGGCACAGATTCTTCCAGAAGAAATCATTGAAAAATACACATTTAGGATATTGCTCAACAATCTACCAAGAATGGGAGCTCTGAAGCAACTTTAAATCATTTTAGCTTTTCAGTTACAATTTTCCTGGTGTTTCAAAAATTATGTGTTAAAATATATCAGACACAAAAGTAATTTGATTAATGATACTTCAAAGACACACAGCTGTAAAATGCATTATCTTTAGAAGGAACACTACATTAAATATATTAACTGCTCAAGAGTTGATATAAAAGCTGATAGGAACTGCAGCATAGAAGGAATACATGTGGTAGACATGAAGCTGGGGCCACACAACTAAGCCAAGAAGCAAGACACGTCCCTGGAAAAAAACAGCGATTTCTTGTTATTGCCAATAACAAATCCTGAGTGAACATAAACCAGCAAAGTTTTCATAGCAAACCAAAACCTAAGTTTTAGTCAACAGATGTGCAGCTCAAAGCTGTTCTCAGTAAATACAAATTAACTTTAAAAGAAACACAGTTCTCTAAAACACTTTGGAAAAATAAATGGAGGGTTGTTTGTACCATCCACAGTATATCAGAAACATGATTCTTGTCTGTGTATACACTGTGTATATACTCTAAATATATTCCCTAAGACAAATAGATATCTGACTTAAAATATTAGGTCTATATTTTCAAAAATGACAAGCCATTTTTTAATCCTCAACTTCTGATGCCTCAAAATAACATTTTTAGAAATGCAGGTACTTTAAACTATAGAACATCTTCCCCCAGGGCATCCTAAATGGACATGCCAGGAAAGGCATCATTTAAAAGTTCAGACTTAAATTCAGGAAGCTCAAGAAAGGTCCAGACACAAGGACTGAAATCTCTGAGGATTTTTTCACGGAAGACTTAGCAATACAGGCAACCACAGAACAAGTTTTAGCACCATACATTCCTTCTTACACTCCAGATTGGCATGACAGGGTCAGTACTAAGGACCAGAAGATCATTCAACCTTCAAAGGCTTCCAGTTAATGGCTTTTGCTACAGTTGCAGGAGGAAGAATACTTATACTTTAAATTTGGAATTGTTAATAATTTTTGGTATCTTTTATGTCGCACATTCTCACATCTCTGTTTCCATTGTGGTTTAGTGATCATATCACATCAAAAAGTTTCCTTCAAAGCATACACATTTACTTGAGTGACTAAATTGTGTTTATATAACTGAATCATACAGTGCTTAAATTCAAACAAAGGCATTGCAATAGAACCAGAACAAACACACACTGATTTTCACCTCTGGAAAGACTTCTAGGTGATTACCGGCCTTTTAAGCCAAATATATCTTTCTTTATTATCTTTCTTTATTATTGTCTTGAGCTCAAAGCCACAGCTAGTCCTTCAGGGGCATTGAGCTGAATTCAGTTTTATGGGTAGGCAGAAAAAAATCCAGCTTTCCAAACATTATTTTAGGCTTCACATTTATGTGAAATAATAGCCTTCTGCTTTTGGAATGCGCATTCCAGACACTGATTTTATTGTAAATGGTAGTTTTTTCTTTAGATATAGCCCATATAATTCAGTGATTTTTTTCTTTTCCTCCCAACTTCTGAATAGTGCTTTTCAATTGGAATACTTTTGGATATAAGAACATCCATAAAGTCTAGATTTCATCTTCTCCATCATTTTGTGATTCAATAGGTTGAAGTGTGCAGTGTCAAATCAGCAGCCTGCAATTTTGGAACTGATAGAAAGATTACTCTCTCTTCCAGAGCCAACAGCCTTTAAATGCTGAAACTGTACACCTATTATTACATATATAGAAAAACTTCAAATCCAAAAGGCCTTTTGGAGTGCATTTCAACTTAGATGCAGTATCTGGCTTCCCTTGAATCTTCAGCTAAGATACTTAAGTGAGAATTGCAAGTTAAAAGTCAGAGTTTACCTCTTATTCACAGTTTAAAGTTCAAGGGAAAAAGAACTCACTATCTTTTACATCTACAATAGTTATTTTAGGGGGGTGAAGCCTTATAGGAGAAAAAGAAAAAAGGAAGACTGTCACAAATTTTTTATTCTTGTATTTCAAGTGTATCCAGGTGGTTTGCAGGATATGTGATCTTCCTAGGGAAATAGTGGGCTTATTTAATCATTCAACTGTTTTTATTTGGTCCTGTGTTTTTCCCATAAAAAATGAATCTTCTGTTTATCCTCAGAAATCTCTCTCTAGTGACATCTTGAAAATGAGCATTTTATCCCTGATGCATGCTACTGATACGC
The DNA here is from genome assembly GCA_002631895.1 of Agapornis roseicollis. Lineage (NCBI taxonomy): Eukaryota > Metazoa > Chordata > Aves > Psittaciformes > Psittacidae > Agapornis > Agapornis roseicollis. Next base: position 29,537 of record NDXB01014865.1, on the reverse strand, counting down.
TCTCAAATAGGAGAGGGAATACAAGATCTTCACATAAAGGCTCATTTGCCTATAATTCATTACACTGGTTTTAGTGGCCCCCAGCTTTCACAGTGCCAGAGATGCCATGACTAGAAGATGGTATAATACTGAGATGCACAACTGAAGCATAATTCACATAAACCCTTTCAGGCAGTGCACAATATACATTGTACCAGAAGAATATTGCAGAAGCTGAAAAGAGTGCTGTTATGGTGGCTTATGTGCAACCCTGTCAGCTTTATGAAAGGGTTTACCTTCCAGATTGCAGCACATAATTTAACACGCTAAACTGCTTTCCAGCACAAGCAAATATTTTTAAGGGAAAACCATGATAGTTCACGTACAGATTGACTTATTTCTTGTCAGTTGACACATGTCTGGGGAAAGCTCTTTCCTCCCCACTGCTTCAATGCAAACTAAATATTCTGAGCACCTGATGTTTAAGACCAGCTTGCCAAACCAGAATACCTCAGATATTTTTCAGTTTTCATTATGAAAAGCAATATCCAGGTACCTTTAGAAAACTGCCAGATTATTTTTAAAACAAGACTCAAGACTCACTTCCTCCTTTTGTGCTTAGATAAGCATGATTCAGTGGAAACCATGTCCTGAAATTACTCTTGCAGTAAATATACTACATGAGAATAATGGGTATGAAAAATTATTATAGTGAAAATTTAGGTGAAAAGATCGGTTGGAGTAGACTTACCTTCCTCTCAAACTCAGAAGGACTTTGTTGTCAGTCAGGAAACAGCTGCTATGTGGCTACCCTCTATTCAGGACTGTACACCCCACACCCTTTAACAATACAGTGCAGGGCTGAAGGAGGCAAACAGCTCTGAACCAGGGGCAGCAAGGAGCACACACTCCTTGCTTACTGCCTAGCCAGCATTTCCATACAGTGGGTGCTCCGAATGAGGTAGCAGCTCCCAGGCTTCCCAGGTTACCGATGGGTGCTGCAGAGCAGGATGCCACATGTTTCTGGAAGACAGGCCAGCCACCTCTCAGCCCCATTTGGGAGCCAGTGGGAAACAGGCAGGGTCAGCATGTGGCCCTGGAAGTGCAGAGTGTTCAGAGAGTTCAGAGCCATACCCATTCTTCTTCTCCCACCTCAAACATTCTCACTCTTGAGTGGATTTCCCAAGAATTCGAGAGGAGAAGCACTGACACAGGTGGATCTTAATGCTGTCTCCCAAGAAGGTATCTCCACCTCCACTGACTGTACATGACAAGTTTATATGATGAATTACATCAACTGAGAGTCCTAATTAGGCCTTCACTGTTGCCCTGAATTTGTCTCAAAATGAAAGCTTATTGCATTAAAGTGATAGAGATGTTTCTATATGCCACTGGTTTACACTGTTATGAAATCCTTCTGTACCTTATCCTTTCACTGGCCTTCTGACAGCTCTCTTGCTACAAAATCCTTTTTCCTGTCTGATAGGGCTCAGAAGCCAAAGGTACATGCACAGCATTGACAATTTTTGGTAATGCATAACAAATATCATGTAATAGTAGACAATTAACCACTACTATCACGTTACTCAATCCTAACCCTTGGCTTTCATTGTTTATGTTGCAAGAGTATGGTAAAATTTCTCCAGTGGATTCTGATTCCTACAACTGGAAAGGTTCTCATCTCATCCCACAGGTGTGATTGTTTGGGTTGGATGGATTATTAATGCAGTCATTTCTCTCTGCGTTACTAATAAATACATAAAATAATCCTGCTTGCACTGTCAGGAAATTCCATCCCCTCCTGCTGTTGCCTCTTTCTGAAATGAGGAAGGAAAAAACCCACCACAAACCAATCCTTTCTTCAGTTACTTGATGATCTTTTAATTTCAAATATGAAGAATGCATGACCTTCCGACCCTACCAGCTCAGTGGGAAAAAAATAGGCTTATCTATTTACCAGCTTTTTACATAAAAGCTCATAACTATGAGATTTGCTTTCATTTATTTGAGGCTGAATTTGGTAAAACTACACAAAAGGATAAAGAGAGGAGAACTTGGAAAACATACAAATCAGTCCCTCCATCCCCATCTTTTCATTAGGAAAGCTCTGCCCCCTGCACCCCCATTTCTAAATCCTTTTTTTCCAGATGAAGGAATTTTAAGAGAGATATATTAAAAATATCCATCATAAAATTCTCATGAAACAAGAGGTAAAAACAAACTGTAGAGCACTCCCCCTCTATAAGGTGAGTAAACCACTTCAGAATAATTTTGGCAGCACTCCCTGGACTTAGTTCCCCATATGCCTTTATGCTGCAGATGCCACTGTTATATTTCACAGGTGTCTATAACATCAATTCAATGTCTCTCTATCATATCAGTTCCCACTTACTTGTTTGTGAAACAGTTTTATGGCAGCAAACAAGACAGGACTGAAAAAACATGTCAATTGTTGCATGGGCATTCCCTAGCTCTGTTAAAGTGTACGCTTCCAGGAAGCTTGCCCACCTCCTGCTATCCTCAGCAGCTTTAGCAAAATCCTATCTGCTAAATATTAGAGTCCTCCCAGAGAACTAAAACCTATAACAGAAAGAAATTACACTATTTCTTTATATATATATATTAACTATTCTATGATTCTAATAAGGGAGGTAAATCAATGAGGTTGGTTTTGGGATGTCTATGACCATACTCAATGAAAAGAACACCTGAAAAGCCAGCTATATCTAGCATTCCCTTGACAGAAAACAGGTATTACTTGAGGCTGTTGTGAAAGATAATTTACTTGCATGTGTGCACATTAAGGATATTAGGTTACTGCATTCAAAAATTAGGAATTTGAAAAATAAAGCCTTAGTGCCTAGTATCCCACTCTCTCTTTCATTTGGGACCCCTCTTATTACTACATACACAATACAAAGAAACAATATAGATTTCTATACGATCAGACTCCTTACAGACCCCTAGTTTTCCCAGATGTGAACATGAGCATCCTCACAGTTCCCTTTCACTATTTGTTATTGTTCTTGCACTGTGCTCACCCAGGGTAAGCTTCAGCTACCTGATGAAGGACCCTGAGTTTCAATAGGAGCAGGACTCACAGTGGCAAGGACCCGTTTTGACCATCTTGATGTTCAAGATGGAAGGGGAACCAGAAACAGAGGTGTCTTGATCAAGTTCATGCAGCTACAGATAGAGCTGGGAACTCAGCCTATCCTGTGGAACATATGGGCTGTAAAAGCAAGCTGTGTCTACAGACTATGTTACTATATAGCTTTGAAATTCTTGTCCGAGCATACACCTGGATTTTATTGCTATTTTATACAATTGCTATTCAGTTAAATTATTAATTTCACCCAGGCTAGCACAGTATATAAAAATGTACTCTTAGAGCATCTCTTTTAATGGAAGAAATAAAAATGCAATTTATTATGCATGACATTTGCTTAAACTTTTCCTCTATAGTAATGTCACCATGCGGAAATAATGACCAAGAAAATGAACCATACTCAAACTGTGTTAATCCTGTGTAAATCAGAAAAAACTCCATTCTGGTTCATTACAGGTACAAGCCACTGTATCTGATAGCAGGATGAGTCCCATGGCTCCCTTTTTGTAATGATATTATAAAGTTATAATGTAAATTTACAGATCTATGTGCATTTGTATGTAATGATGCTCCACTGACTTAACTTTTCTGGACTGAATAAAAAGGACTTTTTTGTCCAGAAATACCTGGCACAGGATGGTAAAAATTTTTACTGCATAAATTTGAGGAATTCATAATAGTTTTGGTTTGTTAGTGCTATTGGAGAAACAATCTTTTTAGTTTTTTAAAGGATCTGGGTGTTCCCATTTTAGAGGCTGTGTAAGTATTTTAGTATTAGTGTCAAAGGAGTGTATGGTAATTGTTTAGTTATTGTCTATAACTATTGTGCCAGTTGTGTGGAAAAATAGTGGAAAATAAATGTGAATATTCTGTGGTCCTATTATGACTGTATAAATCATAGTATGTCACTGATATTGTCTTCTCAGTAAGATGTGTGCATTGATTATCATAAAATATCTTATTAGAGACAAGAGGCAGCGAGATGAAGCCATCTGCTGTTTATATGTATCTCTGTGTGTGTGCACATACACAAACACAAACATATATTTATAAAAATAAAATCCCCTTTTACCTTTCAGAAGCTTAGCTTAATTCAGTAGAAACAGGATTTTTGGTCTGGAGTTGTAGACTGATTCAGTGGGTTTTCTGGATGACTAACTGCATCTCCAGATACAGATACATCTGTGGTGAACTTTTATTGGGATAATTTCATCTTAGGTTCTTGTATCTCATCTCTGATGGGGCTGTGTGCAAAAGAATTAGCTGCAAGGGGAAATAGTAATGCTTTATCCCTTTAATTTAAAAACAATATATAAAAATCAATATATTTATTAAAGTATTATTTTACATAAATTATTTTAAAAGAAAAAGCTGTGAATTAATCTGGGTTTTTTTTTCCTTTCCCCACATTTTCTTCCTTGTTTCCCACATCTGGTTTGGTGTGTGTCAACACCTGCCCTGTCTGTCAGCACCAGATTCCTAAAATGAGTTACCAAGTGCTTTCCTATGACACTGATTTTGTCTGGGTTAATACCTATCTCACCCTTGTTAGCTATCTGGGGGAGCTGCTGCTGAGATTGCTTTTTCCCTCTACCTGCCATTCTAGGACAGGTTCAGGAACCCATTTGCCCTGCAGATTTGTGCTATAACCAGGCAAGATCAGCTGGCTTTCAACTCTGTTTTTCGTAATCCTCAGTTAAACAGCACACAGAGGATAAAAAAGGCACCTAATTTTCTTTGGAAGGAATCACTCTGTTGTTGGACTTGTTTATTCAGGTCTTGCTTCATGTGACTGTAAAAACTGCTTTATTATTTTTAAAGTAACTTTTTCTTTTTTTTTCATTATTTCAGAAATGTCATGGTGCATTTGCCAGAAAGCCCTTCGAAGGCTTTGATTTAAATAAGTTGTAATACTGCATCAGAAACATTTACTGAAGTCTGATGTGATTTTTTTCCACCCTCTTCTGTGTTCGGGTCTCAGTTTGCCTGCTTTGCCATTCCCTAGTCACTCCAGGTTTTGATTCCTTTTTTTTCTCCCTTATTTTGAAAATGCTGAGCAGTTAAACGAAAACCTCATTCATGGTCATTAGGACTGTTCTCATTGCAGGTGAGCTGATGTTTAACAGGGAAAACTTCCCTCCTCCTCTTTCTCTCTTCCCTTGCTAAGAATTAAGAAAAGATTTATGTTATCAGTGTGATGCCATGCCTCGGGGAAACTCAGATAGCTCAATTGTTTTTTCAAAAGCTGAATATATGTGAAAGTGCATTCCAGTTACCTGATTCCCTCTTGATGCTAATAAGCTAAGGGAAGCTTTATCCTGACAGACAGCACTTGACTGCTTAGTGCTCTTTCCAAATTGTTGCTCTGTCCTACCTTCTACAGCAGACCTCAGGCTGTTTGCAAAAGTTCACAGACTGTAATTGTTTGGGTCATATATTAGCTTTTGGTTTACAAAATAGGCTAAGTAATCTGAAAATTTCCATGGTATGCCTGCTGACTTTAATAACCTAGTAAAGATTTCAGGTAGTCAGTACTTTACCTTAATTTTTCTGTATTAATAAGAGGAAAGTCAATACCATCATGAATTTGCAATGGAAACTGGAGTGAATAATTTGTTGGTGAGGCAGAAGTCAGGACTGCCTGCAGAAATAAAAATAACACCTAATTTTTTGAGACAGTGTGACTGTTAGTACTAGAATGATACACTGGAGTTAGGAAGGCTGGCTGTGCCTCCCTGGATGTGCCATGCAGTACCAGCTGTCCAAACTGCTGCAGGTTGAGCTGTGTCTTTAATTAGGCACTAGAAACCCAGGAGCCACTGAGCAGTCTTGACCTCTCTGAATTATGGTTTGTCATAGAGTCTCAGAATAGTTAGGATTGGAAAGTACCTTAAGGTCATCTAGTTCCACCACCCCCTGCCATAAGCAGGGACACCTCACACTAAGCAGTGCCACCCAAGGCTTCATTCAACCTGGCCTTGGACACTGCCAGGGATGGAGCACTCACAGCCTCCCTGGGCAACCCATTCCAGTGCCTCACCACCCTAACAGGAAAGAATTTCTTCCTTATATCCAATCTAAACCTCTCCTGTTTAAGTTTGAGCCAATTACCCCTTGTCCTGTCACTACAGTCCCTAAGGAAGAATCCCTCCCCAGCATCCTTATAGCCCCCCTTCAGATACTGGAAGGCTGCTATAAGGTCTCCACGCAGCCTTCTCTTCTCCAGGCTGAACAGCCCCAACTTTCTCAGCCTGTCTTTGTATGGCAGATGTTCCAGTCCCCTGATCATCCTCGTGGCCCTTCTCTGGACTTGTTCCAACAGCTCCATGTCCATGTCATGTGGGACAGTGTCAAACACTTTGCTCAAGTCCAGGTAGGTGACGTCAACTGCTCTACCCCTGTCCATCAGTTCCGTAGCCCCATCATAGCATGCCACCAAATTGGTCAGGCTTCACATTTCTGTTGAAATATGCTGAGAATAATGAATTAAAAGCATCCTAACATGTGATTACTAACTTTTTTGACATTAAAGTAAGGAAAGTGTAATATTAGAGCAAAGTAGAGCTTCAGGTCAAACTGACTTAACTTTCCTACATATGACCTTGCAGAAACACAGGATATAAATAGCTGTAGCAAGGATGTGCCACTGGGGAGCCATGTCTTGATGGCAGATATGTCTTCAGAGTATTCATTCAGCAGCTCCTCTTTTCAGCAGCCTGTTGGCAAGTTGCTTTTCTCCAGGTGTGCATTTGATTTCCACAGCAAATGTTTGTGATGCCCTCATTGGCTAGGAGGACCTAGGGATAACAGAGCTCAACATCGAAACAGACATTTCATGCTGATGATAGAATCACTTTGATATTTTAAAGTAGTTCCAGCCACATGTTCGCAACTGAGAAAAACAGCCAACATGCCAGAAGCTTCCAAACAGATCTCTCCTGTGGTTTTTTTTTTTGCTGGGGACGTATCGCAGACAAACACCTTTAGTGAACACATATGTTGAGAGATCAAAAAGCTTCTCATTCGGGCTTTCCAGTGCTTCAGCTTTCAGCTTTAGCAAGCAACCAAAAACTTTTTACGTAGTTGCATTGGGTTAGGGTTAGGGGTATTGGGGTTTTTCAGGCTAAATGAGATCAGCAGTGCATCATCTGAATTATCATTTAACTGGTTAATTTACAATTAATAGAATGTCCAAGAAAATCCAGCTCTGCTGTATAAATAGTAATTGTTACTAATGTTTTGAAGATTCTAGTATCTCCTAATTCAGACACCTTCTTTCACTGTCTCACAATCTCCTCTTCATTTCTCAGTCTCTGCCTCTTGAGTCTTCTGCAATGTTCTCAAAATGGATTCCTGCAGCTGCAAACAGTTTTAATGTCTCACGTTACTGGGTGATGAAGTAGATGGTGTGATTGTTTGTCAAGGAGCAAAATCTTAACACATAAGAGTAACATCCAACAGTGCTAATATGTACTGAGTGTTCTTGTAATGGAAGTTTTATCAATTAAAAAAGCTTTCTGCTCTTTACCTAGAAGGGTAAACACTGACTCTTCTCTCCCTTTCCTTTTTTTTGTTCCAAGATGCTTCTCACAGAAAGGCTTGGACCAACCTAAGCTGCACAAGAATGGAGACAATCCACCTAGCAGATCCATTTTGCCCACAAAAGAGGGGACATATGTTCAAAATAACTCTGTTGGATGAGAGTCCTTCAGAAGCTAGATATTGGGGCTGTAGCTGCCTGAAGATTAGTTGTAGCTGGATAGGTAATATATAGGCTCAGAGTTGGCATGGAACATTATAAAATACTTTTTAAATGCAAAATTTGTTACAAAATCAACAGAAGCATCATCAGTCATCATGACAAATGCTAGACAATGTGCTTTGAAAAGTTTATCTCCCTTATTAAATTGATAAATCTAGATAAACATGGAACTTGTCACATTGGAGTACACATTGGTTTAGCATCTTGCATCAAAATATATTATCTGATCACATAAACCTGTTGTTTGTATACCCTCAAGCAGAAAGATTAATCAAACATCTTTGGAGCCCTCTCTGCCTTTGAGAGATCTAAAGAGTTGTCTCTGCCTTGGCTGCTTTACATTCATCACTATTTCAACTGCCTCTGACATTCATCCCACTGAAATCCACCAGTAGCACTTGCCTCAATATAACTTCAACCACTTCATTGAGACCTACCCACTGAATATGTATCCTTGTCAGACAGGATATGTCTTAGTTGACCAGGGTAAATGGGATCTCCTGTGTTTTGGAAGGGATGTTGCGTAGTCAGTTGTGCAGCATACAAGGCTGGTCTGGGGCACAGCCCCAGCCTTCTTTACAGGGTACAGCAGTTCCTACTGCTGACCTTTTGTATAATTGTGGCAGATTCTTCAGAACTTCAGGAGCTTTTAATGTCACTTACATCCTAGAGCTTGCCCCTAGAGCTAATTGAAGGTGCTGTCAGCTTATGACAGTTACACTCAGCTGTGAAGACTACCTAAAATGAAGTGGTACTCCCATGGGCTTATAATAAAATTCTTCTTCAGCAAACACAGACTGTTTCTTCCAAGCTTTTCCTTATTCCTTTCCTTTTTTGTAGCTCAACACATCTGTTTCACCATAGCCTTAGTACTTTGCTGTGTATAGCCAAGCTTGTGGCTTTGTCCTGTTTGTCACTAGAATCCAGTACTGTTTCTTGCTGCTCCAAGGTTGTGGCCCAAACTTTTTGTCTTAAATGGTAACCTGGAGCCACGTACTGTGAAGAACGCCAGTGGCTAAGCAGAATGCGTTAGGAGAGGAACAAATGACCTAAGAGAGGCAGGGAGAAGGGACTCATCTGAATGGCTGTGCAAGTAAGACCAGTGATCTTTGGGTTGAGGTTGGACTTGGTTCTCCTTTGTGGTGAGCTCTTATTTTTTCTTCTTTCTTTTTTCTTTTTTTTTTTTTTTTTCTTTTTTTTTTTTTTTTTCTTTTTTTTTTTTTTATTCTCATTTGTTCTCTAGTGTTTGTAAACCATTAGATGTTATTGAAAGGCAATGCACTTAGTTCTGAGAAATGCTGAATGCAATCTGTAAACCTGGACAGACTCTGACCAGCCAAGATTTCACCTGAGAAGATGAGAGCTTCTGCTTCTTGCTGTCACTTTCACCTGCCATTTGCACCAGAAACAGGACTCTTACAGTCAAATAAAATTACTCTAGTGGGAAAGGATATAGATGTTAGGATTGGTTTTTTGGCACAAATTTCTGACATGTACATGTTCGGAGGGGGCCGGAGAGAGGGAGGGAGGGAAGTGGGAAGGAAGTAAGGGAGCCATGGATTTTTCTACTGGGATATGTTTAATTTCCAACAATTTTATTTCCAGTAGTTAATTCCCTAGTATTGTTTAGAATCAAGTGAAGCAGATAAGATCCTACATAGCGTAAGAAAACAAAAATAATCCCAAAAATATCTGACAGAGATATTTAATCCTAATTGGAATGAAAGGAGGAAAATGAAGGAATTAAATACACTTCATAGTCTCTACCTCCATATTAAGAGTTATTTTTCTGTTGCCAAATGTGCCTGCTTAATTCAGCTTCTGAGCCTTCACCATGAGTGACAGAGCAAGGAGGAAGAACCTCTCCTAGTGTCCAGGGAAAATTGATGTCAGGTTCTTCTGAGCTGTGAAAGGCATTTGTCATTGTTCATATCCATGACATGGCTGATCAGCACTCTGATCAGCCTTGTTATCAGGAAGGAAATCGTGTATGTGCATGTGACAGAGAGAGAGAGAGAAATTCTTTCACAGGTAAATAATACTTATTCTAGCTATCCATGTCTATGTATATTCTAGCTGTTGTTTCACCAAGTCTTGGGGAAATAAGAAGAACTATTCAATTTACTCTTTAGTTTACTTCACTGAGCACATGGGAGATGAGCCTGCGGTGGGGAGCACGCTGGCCTGGGGAAAAGGAATGCAGTGCTAATTCCCAAGCCATTCTCTTTAATACACTGTGAAATTTCATCAGTTAATTTCAGGACTCTCAAAAGAAACTGTTGTTAAGTGAACCTCTCGTGTTAAAAGCTTTGGGATCTGCAAAGCATCCAGGATTCCAGGGGCTTATTTGAGTTTATCAGCAGTAGCTGACACTCTTTGGTCTGACAATTGAGCCAGGAACCACTTTGAAGCAGGTGTCTGTGTAAGGTTTTCCTTTGCAGTATGCTTCTGTTCAGATTCAGGTTTTCACTGCAGTTCCAATTTGATCTAAAAATACTTTTAGTTGGTGTATAATATACAACAGTCAGCTGTAGGTGAGGTGGTACTGTCTTCCCAATTGTAAGATTCAGTGGTTTGTAATTTCAAAGGTCAAGAGATACATCTCTGATTAAACAATTCACTGATATATTTGAGCACTTCTGACACAATCAGGTTTCCTCCCAGATCACAGGTGACTGCAGAAAGTATTTTCTGTACAAAGGAGATTTATTTCTCTAAATCCTGAGGAGCCTCAAACCCTCTATTATCCCTTTCTTTGGCTTGGTGGAGCAAAATTGCTGCTGCACACTATAGAATCACAGTCAGCCTGTACAGCAAATCCCTTCTAGGCTGTTCCTACAAACAAAATAGCATAGCTATAGCAAATATGTAAACAGTCCATCTTGGCTCCAGTGGAAGCTGAATCAACCACTAGTGACTCCAATGTGGTTAAGTTTATTAAAGGGATAGCATAAGAGAATAGACAGAGTATAAGTACATCCTCTTAATTTGATGAGTTTGGACTTGGGTCCTCCTCTCATGTCCTTAGAGTCCCAAAACTGGGAAAAGAAGGCATCAGTTGCATATTATCCTCTTCATAAATTCATCTTTCTATGTTTAGGTAACTGCCTCTTTGAGATCTGTGCTTGCTATAGAAGAGAGATTAACACACTGGAGCACCCACTGCTTAGTTAGCATAGAGAATATTCAAGATCTAGGGTATAATTTGGGTATCTACATTAGAAACATTTAATAAAAATCAGTCGATCAGAAAATCAACTGTGTTTGTTTGTATTTCTTTTATTGCTCGTTTCAGTCATGAACCCTTTACTACACCACAGGACCTCCAAATGTTCTTGAATCTTTCAGAAAAATAGCAAAAGCTGCTCTGAAGTTCTTGACAAATTTCTTTGGCATAACCACCATAAGAGGATATTAAGGAAATAAAACAGTGATGGAGTGAGAACTTCATTTGTATGAGGTACTAGAAAAAATCTGATGTACTAAAAACCAACAAATGGCTGGTTTTCAACATGGCTGAAGCCCTGTTGCTGATATCTAAAGCTGCAGAGTAATCACTCGAGCTGCTGAAGGGTGGCAGAGAGGGAGGAATTTTTAATTATTATTATTATTATTTTATACAGTTTTTACTTTTTTTTAGAAAGGAATTTCCAATTTGTCACACTTAAGATACTAAATGAAGGCAATGTGATCTGATGATGTTCTAATGAAATCTAGTTTTGCATTGTGTTTCCTTACCCAGAACTGCATCAGCCTAGGCTTCTAAACATTATGACAGCTTGCAAGGTGGATTCCTCACAGATCAAGTTGCTGCTTTTTCTCAAAAGAGAAACAATGATACTTAAGGGAGGAAGTTTCAAACTTAATCTTACACTTAAGAAAGATAATGCCAGTCACTCTGTTCTGGTTTTGGCTGGGATAGAGTTAATTTTCTTCCAAGGAGCCAATATGGTGCTGTGGTTTGGATTTATTATGGAAAAAATGTTGATGCACTGATGGTTTTAGTTGCTGTTAAGCAGTGCTGACACTAAGTCAAGGACTTTTCAGCTTCTTTTTCAGCCTGCTGGCAAGAAGACTAGGGGTGCATCAGTTTGGAAGGGACACAGACAGGACAGCGGACCCCAACTGGCCAAAGGATTATTCCATACCATATGCTGCCATGCTCAGCACATAAATGGAAGGGGGGAAGTTAGCAGGGGGTTGCTGCTCAGGAACTGGCTCGGCATCAGTTGGCGAGTGGTGAGCAATCACCTGGTGTATCACTTGTTTTGCATATTCCAATACCTTTATCATTATTAGTATCTTCCTTTTCTGTCCCATTAAACTGTTTTTATCTGAACTCATGTTTTCTCACTTTTACTCTTCTGATTCTCCTCTCTGTCCTGGGGAGCAAGTAGCTTTTTGATACCTAGGTGCTGGCTGAGATTAAACCACAACACACCCTGATTGAGAACTTTATAGAGCACTTTCAACTACAGAGATTTTTACATTAAATTGAACATGCAAAGTAAGGGGAGGAAATCTGAATGAAACCCACTTCTAAACAGTCATTCATGATTTGCAAAGCAGTCCCACAAGAGAGATCAGGCTCAGAGATAAGCTAAGCCTTAGCCATGAGGAACTGCAGATAAATAATGAAGCTGAATATGGCAGTGACTGATGCTTGCCTAAATCTAAAATTTTGAGCAATTTTTGTTGAAAACTGTGCAAACAGATAAATTTCCCTCTCAAGGATATTCCTTTTTCCTTGGCTTTTGGTGGTTTTGTTTTTGGTTGGTTCTGTTGTTGTATGCTCCTTCAGTTTTGTCCTGTTATGCCCATGAGATGTCTGCAGCTGTATAAAAAGGCAGGTTATAAGAAGTGAAAAAAAGTCTTGAAAAATAGTTTTGCTGGAGAAATAACTGGAACTGCTTACACGTATTGCTGGATTCTAAAGTGCTTGTAGCTTGTGGGAGGAAACAGAGAAACTCTGGGTCAGTTTGGGAAATGGCCCAGACTATTGTCATCAGAAATTATGACTGAAGAGAATTCATATTGACTCCCAGTGCAGAGCTCCTACTGCTATATCTGGCTCCTGTTCAGAGGGGAAAAAGATATCTAGGCAACAGAATGTTTTGCACTGTTTGGCTCAAACTGAGTAACAGCAGCCCAACAACAGCCTGAAGGCTGAAACTAAGTGTGAGAAACTTTATCCCACAAACACTTGTCTTATGAAACACAAGAGCTATGAAAAATAGGGTCAAATACAGCATGTCTTTCGCTATCCATATCTGTAAAGTCCCAGGGCTGACTCAATATGAATATAATTTCTCTATATAAAGAAGCATTGTGGCTCTATGGATCAGCAGATGATGGTTTCTCACTTCCCATTTAAGAACAAATGACTCCCCCCCAACTATAAGTTCCCGGATGCCTCAGATCTCTCCCTTAAAGAATCATTTACACAGTGCTTTGATTGCCTGCCAGGAAGCTCTGGAGAACTATCTTACTGAAAGGAAAATGAACAGCAATTGCAGCTCAACCTGCTGATGTGGTCAAGGACCCTGTCATACTTGTGGATTTTTCTCTGACAGCATGATAAGAATGCTCCACATTTGAGCAAGTAGCAAAGTTGCTATCATGGTTGCAGAGATGCTACTTTGGGGCATCTTTGTTTTTTTCTTGAGCAATTTGGCTTTTTTGTTGTTTTTTCTTGAGCAATTTAGCTTTTGGTTGCCCAGCAGGATGAATTATAAACAGCATAAATCTGCAGTTTAGCTTATCTAAAATTTCCCCCCTTCACATTAGGCACTGGAAATCAGCAGTCACTTAAAATAACTTAGATGCAGGAATATCTGCAATTTAGATGCAGGAATATTTGCAATTTTTTACACCTGACTTCAGTTTTACGACTTCACTTTTACCTGTTGGTCACATTTTGCCTCATTGTCACTTCTTTTTTATCTTGAGGTCACAGAGTATTGGATATTGTTGACTCTTGACATCAGTAACAGGTTAAAACCTATGAATAGGTCCATGGTGTTTCTGAATTTAAGCAGTTGGCCTTATCCAGTCACCCTGCATGCTCCCAAAGGCAAGTCATCCTGTCCCAAGGCAGGCATCTCAGATGGTTTGCCTTCTGATGGGCTTCATCAGTGGCCTTTGACTACAGGGGAACAAAGAAACTTGATTAGATTAGGCTAGACCAGATACCTAAACTGGAAGTGCTGAGGTTAAGAGGGATGAATTCTACCCTTCTAGGATAAAAGTCATTTTCATGAATGGAAAACACAGGTGATTCCACATGTTCTAATCTATGTACTGGGAAATGAGTGATATTGAATGATAAAGTCTTAATCTGATTTTAATTGAAAGTATAGATTAAGTACATCTAATACCTGTGGGAAATGCATATATATATCATGCCTCTCCCAGACTTTTTTGAGTAGCAGTACACAGCACAATCATGACTCAATGATGCAGTGAAGCACTGTGTTAGAAATTCCCTTCAAGCAGTCAGTCAGCTGTGTCAATATGGCTCAGTACAACATAACGAAACAAGGTCCCCAAAGCTGTATATTTGCATTACCTATTCCATAGACATCTTCTCCCATCTTGAAGGAACCCCACTGGCACCTGCATGGGGATCTCAGCACCACATTCCATTACTTGCTGTAGTTAGTGTTTTGTAGTTTGTGCAAGGCTGATGAGCTACTCAGATCATACCATGCTGCGTGTGCTTCTGGCCTGGGTGACTGCTGCAGTGAAACACAGAGACAGAATGATGAGTTTAATAACTTACTATAAAATTTTAATGTGTGGTGTACTGTATTCACAGTTGCATATGTGACTCTGTGAATAATGATAGAGCTGGTTGTCACATGAACATATTACAGCACTAAATATAGAAACACCATTAAACTTTTATCTATGGTTTCTGTGAGAATCTGCTTAGTGATTAATTTTACCCCAAAAAACATTCAGCCCCAAAAATGTGTTTGGGTTTTTTTTAAATAATAAAATAATTTAAGCATGCCATTTGTTTACATGTTTTGCATTCCTAAAAGGAAGTAAAATTCACCAAATGGTGCCTCTGCAGCTAATAACCCTGTCAGCACTGTTGTAGCTGTGTAGAGACATATGAACAGAAACCTACTGAAAAAATGAAGAAGGTGAAATTTCAGTCAGATATTCAAGTGTTCATATACTGGCCCTATCTGATCCAAGATGGAAACAGACTGGGTTTGTTTTTTTTTTTTTTCATTTTATAAATATGCTAGGTGTTATTTGCAGTCTCCAAGTTTCCTTAGGAAATCAAAACCTTAACTTTGAAACTGTGCAGTGTAGGAAAGGAAATCAAGGTAAAATCAACTTCTTCAAATTTTCATTGCTTCTTCTAGTGCATCAGCAGTGCAACTACAAAGGAAAGCAACCCTACAGCATGCTAGGCACCACTCACTTGGCAAATAAGATCATTCTGCAGTTTTTTTAAGCCAAGAAAATATTATCCTTGGTCTCCTGCCCTTGTCTGATGTAGCAACAGCTGCACAATAGAGAGGAGACACTCTATAATCTAGATGAACTTTAGGCTCAATGCTGAGACCTGTGTATGCCTTTTACATATGGATGTAACAATTATCAGTAACTTCAACATTAGAAAGACCTGAAAGCCCCCTGAAATATGTGCCCAAAATATGAAAGTCAATTCTGTATTCTTTCTTGAGTCTTATGAAACTGTTCAGAACAGGCTGGGCTCTTTCTACCACTTTACAGAAGGCACAAAGGGTGAGATACTTAATTTTTATGTTAACATTTCTTCATCCCCCAGATCCATGGGGAAAGTTTAGCTGAGAGTCAGATTTAGTTACCTCTGACAATGAACTCTGAATCCAGACTTGAAAGCATTTACTAATCTTAGTGGAGGCCTGAGGGTCTCACCAAAAGCACTGCTTTGGTAAAGGATATTTTCTATGGTCCCAGGAGCTCCAAGATAATTCCTAGATTTTTGAGCAGTTAGTTTTGTTTCTACACTGGAGACTGAATTCATGTCAGGCAGTGGGGAAGGGAAATATCCAACTGGCAAGTGAAATGAAGGGCACTGTGAACACAAGAAAATACAGGACAATAAAGAAATAGAAGAAATTGAACAGAAAGTAAAGAGAGAGGAAGGGCAGATGTCATTTTCTGCTTCCCCTCTCCTCCCTTTGATCCTCAGAGTTCTTCAGTGCTGCCTCGCAAGGAACCACTGGGGCTGACTGAGAGACGTTTCATCTAAGTGCAAAGGTGGCGGACACAAAATTTGAAAGTGAATGATGCCAATTGTACAGAGAATATTGCTGGGGCCAGGGCACCAGAAGATTCATTGCTTCACTAAGCCTGTACCCTGGGGACAGCATTTGTCTCATCCTTTCTTCCACCTGTTCCCAGGTGTGCTCTGCTCTCACAGCAGTTTAATACACCTCTATGTGACCGGGTCATTCTGTGCAGCACTCACAACATTTAGGGGAACTGTGCTGCTGCTAAACCAGCTTTAACTTTTAAAAGTGGTGATAATGAGAGGTTTTCTCTTCACTTGAGAGGAAGCAAGGTTAAGTGACTGAGTCATGGATTCCTAAAGGAAGATTTTGCCGCAGCAGTGCACTACCAGGTGACCTGGGTGCATTGCTTTCTCAGGGGCTGACTTCAGCATCATCAAAAAATCAGGCTAACCTGACAAACACCAAGTAGTGCGTCCCTCAGTTAATTTCTACATAAAGACCATTGCTTATTTCTGCTGAAGCCATAACGCATATAGAAAGAGTTTGATTTAGAGGTGGTGTCAAAAGAAAACATAGTGGTAGAACGTCCATTCCTCTTACAAAGTTGTGGCTATAAACTATCTTACTCTATTTTCTGCTACCCTAAGCTATGCTAGCAACAGCAGATGAAGGTGGGCAGGTGACATTGCTGCGCAAGTACAGGGCATAATGTTGGAAAACTGCGGTCACATTTCAAAAAGAATGTTGGGAAGGTAGGAAGGATTCAAAGAGCTATGGGAATGCTTGTGCTCCTGAAAGATTACAAAGGCTCCAACTTATTGGGTTATCTGAGGTAAAAATAACTGACAACTACAGATTGCTTTTTATTCATCAGGAAAGAAGGCATTCATGAGCTTTAAGGTTTTTATGCTGAAGCTGCATATATTCAATGAGAAAGGAGATTTTTTTATTATTTTTTATTTTTACTTTAGAGAAAAGAAAATAATTGTGTACAGGCATAGCTTCTCATGGACCAATTCACAAAAGCTGCCTAACATCACTGTCTCCATCCTTCCAATCAAGGTAATAGAAGCAATTTAACTTGTCTTGGGGAAGAGAAAGCACAGAATTTCCTTGCTAGATTCCTTATTGTCTGTTTCCTTTTTTCTGATGTTTTTTGGAGAAATATATTCTTATATTTTTGGAAAGCAAATCCCCATGAGGCCCATTCAAGGTGGGAATGTCTGATTGTCCAAGTTTTTAATGTGTGTTGAGGCTCTCCTTTTCTGGGTGGATTGGTCAGAGTCCATGAACTCAGGGCTTGCTGTAGCTTGCTCTGCTGACCCTTTCACTTCGATCTTCTATTTTATACTTAGCATAGCTACTGAAGTGAATACAGAACTTCAACCTGAGAAATTGTTTCAGAGTGGAAATTGCATTCTTCATTCAGAATGTAAAAAATCAGGCTCTTGTATCTGCTTCCTTGGGGGTGAAGGAAGAGATAAAAGAGAAAAAGGAAAATAAAAAAGAAGTGTTTTACGAACACAGTATTGTTGAGTAAGTTCATTGGGCTATCAGTGTTGTTAGCTGGAATTCATGGGATTTGAAAGTAGTTGTAAAACAAGCAGTGTATGATGGTATAAGGCCACTGTGGAATATGAGCAGACAGCAGACAGCAATCAGACAGCAATCATTTTGTGGACTGAAAAATATTTAGGAATTGGAAGTTACTGACATATAACATTTGTTTGCCATTATTTTTCCAATGCGTGGTACATACTGTTTGGTGTTAACAGTGGACATCTTGTTTCTGCTGTCTCCATTAATACTTATGTACATACCAAAAGTTACCCTATTTCTCATCTTTAGAACTGAAATGGGACTTTAAGAGTACTTTAGAATTATTTTTAAGAGCAGCCAAGAGCTAGCAAGATGCTGTAAACTTCATGCAAAGAGAGCCATGTTTAGATAGCTTTGCATTTTCTTTTCTACAGACAGCTCAAGGCAAGCTAACAAGAATCTGTATGCAGTCATTTGGCTGAACTGTCTGAACTCTGAGTTGGATTCTTACTAGTTGTCTGTACATCTAACTTTAATACATCTAAACAGTAGCATCAAGAAATAAATGTGAAAGTTGCTCTCTTGTGCTTCCATCATAGAAATTACTAGGAGAGAGGAGAGGGCACAATAGGGTAATTTAACAACAGTTTCAGAAACTTCAAATCTGTAGCAATCATTAATGGTTTTGTGTCATTACTGTAAACAGTTTCTCTGGGATACAGTCTTGTCCCTGACCAAAACTTCACAACAAATTACAGTGTAGATGGAGTGTTTAGATCACAAACACAGCAATGGAAACCGATATTGACCATATTGTCCTTTCCTTTCAGTAACTGCTAGAGACAAAAGGTTTCCAGATTTTGGTGCTCTGCAGTACCTACTATTAAAACAATTCCCAAGAGCGGAATCCTGTAGAAGTGTAAACTGTCATGATTTTTCTAAAATTGAGCTGTGCATCCTTCTACCACAAACTGCCCTGTGCTTTGTGGCTTGCCCCTTGCCTGCTCCACATTAGTAGGGGCACAAATATCCTTTTGTAAAGGTACTAACCTCCTAACTTGCTTAGGAGAGAGAGAGGTAATTCTGAGAATAAGACTGAGGAGAACCCTAACTATAAACCCTAACCCAACCCTAACTATTCTATGATTCTAACTGCAACTTTTATTGATATAGGAAGGTATTTAGGACGGTGAAATTACATGTATTACGTAAGCTCTTAAGCTATCGGTACTGGAATTATTTGGCACAGAAATTAACATTATTATATTTCAGAACCAATGTCTTCCCTGCTGATGTACGGAGCAATTCATCCCTTCCCTAGTGCTGCTGTCTTAGGCTACGTTTCTTGAAATAACTACAGCCTTGCTTAACTTGGTCCTTGATTTAAGGGGGTAACTAACTCACCTGTTTAATTAAACATGCATGGAAGCATTAGGGAGCTTGCACAGATCACAGTGATGGTTTGAGCATGTTTTAATTTCATTAGCAACTCTTAAGACTAGGGTTCACATGGAAAGGAAAGCTGATCCTCAAAAGTGCTGCAGCAAGAGGTGGTGTTGGTGGCCAAGTCCTCACAGCAGGGTGATAGAAAAACAAAAGGGTTGAGGTTAGTGTTTATACATGATGAGATCTCAGTGTATAAAAGCACAATTCTGAATGCCCAGACAGCGTTTTTACCAGTAAGATAACAATTATCCCAGTTCTTTGGCAATTTTAGTCAAAAGTATTACTGTATTGGGAGTACAGCAATACCTACCACATATTAGCCACAAAATCTTTAAGTAATTTTGATTCCATTAATTCTACTAATATTTGCTTTATGTAACAAAGGGGAATATTTCCATCTTGTTGATGGGCCAATTATGTAACTATTTCCAATGCTCATTGAATGACACAAGACGAAAGAGTTTAGTCAGGTATAAAGAAATATGACGTTTGTCATCATCTCAACTCTATCTTTCAGTGACAGATATTCTTTCCCCTCTGTTTGGCTCTGCAGAGGAATTATTTTTCTGTCTGTCTGGAGGCTTGCAAGCTGAGCACGGCTATTTTGCTGTCTGGCACATGAAAGCTCCAGGCTACCAGGTAGTACTTATAAATGTACAGTGCACCAGGGATTGCTGGAACAAATATTATATGTCTGTTTCTCATTCTCTGTGCTCTTTTACTCACTTTTAGAGCTCAGGTTTGATGCAGAGGGAGCTTATCTGTGCCTTCTTCTTGGCCTTTTCTGTTGCAACATTGACTGGGCTACAAAGGGGCAATTTGCCCTGGGTCACCATTCTACTAGGAAATAAAGGGGTCAGACCTGATGTATTCTGAAGGATTCAAAGGATGTTTTTCTCTATTAAGCGGAGTCCAAAAAAACCCAGCTGCAACAGCTTGTTTTGCCAGACATTCACAAGTGGAAACTACTCTTTGTAAGCAGGAAAACAATCAACAGCATGAGAAAAAAAAAAACACTCTTTCTTTACCTGCCTTAAATTTTCTCTTGTTCTTTTTTATATTGAGTGGGTTTGTGTCCTAACAACCATACTTATATGTTAAGTACAATAGATATTGCAATACTCTATACAGGAGCTATCCTCTACAAAAGAAGCTGTAATGTCTATGCCAGAAATCTATTGCTACTGTCTTACCTTCATTTCCATGACGGGTGCCTATGAAAGTATGACTTCACATATTATTTACTGGCAGAACTTCACATTTCTACCCTGCAGGATCTATCTTGTACACTGCATATAATACCTTGTACAAACATTGAAAAAAAAACATAAAGAAAAAGCAGTACTTAATAACTAATACCTAAGCAGATTTTTATCTCTGATCTTCTATTAAACAAGAAACCTCATATCAAAGGGATTATGGATGACATCTGTGTGGGATCCAGCTTCTCCTGTCAATGTCCCTGGCTTGTGTGGTATACTGGAGATGGTAAGGCTACTTGAGGCATAGGAATTGCAATGAGCAGAGAGTGTTTAACTTCAGACACTAGGCAGCTATTTCTGATTCAGTAAAAGGAAAAGCATACTCCTGATAGATAGCAGTTACAAATACCTGGACATCAGAGAGAGGTTCTTTTGATGCAGAGACTAGCCTGTACCCCAAAGAGTGAGGGATTCTATACAATTTAAAAAGTTGTGTCTGTATTTCCTAACAATGACCATGAAATATTGCATTTATCTTTCTTTTTGTCTTTATGAACTACCAGCTGCTTCTGCTTGAATTCATAAAAATGCAAAAAATTCTGTGAGATAAGCTTCCACTTCTTAGATGGAAAAGCCTGGAAAAGGAAGTGATAAAATGGCAAACAGTGCCATTACAATCTTTATTTGATCAGCCTCTACTGTTTATGGTCAGACAATTGGTCTCACAGAAATACATTAAATAATTCTTAAGAATAAGAAAATAAATTCAAGTAAGAGAGTAAGGATAGGCCACAGATGTAATGTCTTAGATTGTTAGTGTGGGAAGTTCAATTTTAACTTTTTTCTATTTGCTTATTTTAACCTTAGTAATGTGTTGCTTAAGAATTGCATATATAACAACAGCTAAGTCAACTCTTTACTTTCATGATATTTTAATGATGTTGAAAGTTGAGATTATCATTATGGCTCACTGGAGGCTAACGTTGATTCGTAGCTCTGACATAGGATGTGGCTCATTTTCTCAGGCACTAATGGTTTAATCATTCCTACTATTCCCTGAGGAATTTTATATTCTTTGAACTTTCTTTGAAGCTAAGATTTCACATTTTTCTCTGATCTAGTTTATTTATATCCCCCTTATATTTCTAAGCAGATCTTCTACAGTACTTGAAACCTAGGGAACAGATACTGCATAGCATTACAGCCCCAGTATTGGAAATACAGTGACGTGAATGATATAAGATAGGACTATAATAGGCATAAAAAAAGAGGGGGGGGAGGTAAACTTTAATCACACTTGTGAGAATTCTCATATGGAGGAGTAGATTAATTCAAAAGTGTCAAGTCTTATGAATTAAATATGACAATGATATGCAATGTGAGGAACAGGGATTTCACCTTCATATATTATTTCACCTACCCACTTTTAAGACGTAATTGATGGGGGGTATTCACAATACAGGTAATTTCCCAGGAGACTTCATCTATCTTTTTCAGCAAGTCTAGGAAAGAAAAAACTTACAGTAAAACAGCAATAATGGAGTCCTCTCATTTAAATCTAGCCTGCTAAAAGTTAGACATCTCAACTAAGCAAATTGTCCAGTGTCTGTCTTCACAGCATGTTAGATACTTCTAAAGGATACTTGATCTCATGCTATGTATAAATCTTACAAAGGTAGAAAAAATTGTCCTATAAAACACATATCCCCCATATATAAACATACATATTTGCCTATACACAGAACCTCAAAGATTACCTTAAGGTACTCACCTGCCAGACAGGTGACTAACATTAGATGAGATGTATCCACTGTGGGAGCTAAGTGGCACTTACCCCCACCCTATAGAGAAGCAATGGCAGTAGTTGACAAGGTGAGCTCAGTTAAATTTGTTGTTGGCTCTATTTAGCTTGGCCAGCACAAGCTTAGAGCCTCATGGCTCTTAAGCTAGGAATACATATGTGTACATGAATCCTGGGGATTCAAGACCTTTAAAGTTAGTTTCACAGTGGAGACAAATGAACACACCAGCAACTTTTAGCAGGATTGATTCCTTCTATCTTTTTTTCATGATCATTACTTACAAGAGAAATTAAATTGTGTTTGCAGTATAGTAGAGGAAATGATCACAAAACCAATGTGTGTCAATTTTTCTTTCTGTCTGCCTCATTTTTTGTCAAAACAGTACATAAGGTACTAGCTTTTCCCAAAAGAGAGAGATTATTGCTTTACAAAAGGATATTTGTGCCCTTACTAGTGTGGAGCAGGCAAGGGGCAAGCCACAAAGCACAGGGCGGTTTGTGGTAGAAGGATGCACAGCTCAATTTAAGAAAAATCATGACAGTTTACACTTCTACAGGATTCCACTCTTGGGAATTGTTTTAATAGTAGGTACTGCAGAGCACCAAAATCTGGAAACCTTTTGTCTCTAACAGTTACTAAAAGGAAAGGACAATATGGTCAATGTCAGTTTCCATTGCTGTGTTTGTGATCTTAACACTCCATCTACACTGTAATTTGTTGTGAAGTTTTGGTCAGGGACAAGACTGTATCCCAGAGAAACTGTTTACAGTAATGACACAAAACCATTAATGATTGCTACAGATTTGAAGTTTCTGAAACTGTTGTTAAATTACCCTATTGTGCCCTCTCCTCTCTCCTACCAGCTGGCAGATTTTTAAAGTCTTCATGATTTATGTCCTCTTTGGTTGAATCTGCCTCACTTATGAGTCATGTCTAATGATGAGCTAGCCAGACTCCCCTTTGTACAGCCACTTAGCCAGCCTAAGAAGACAGGAAAGGCGAATGGTGAAAACCTGCAGAGTGTTTGTTAATGCCTGTACAAAAAGCAAATATTTTACTACCTTCTGTGTCTCATAGAGTAGAACAGGCCTGAAGCTGGAAGTAGCAGAGTGGTATATCCAAATTTACATCATTCTCATAAAATGAAGAGCTCCAATTATTCCATGGTCCATTCTTGAAGAAGGATTTGGGGCATAAGTTTGGCCCCAGCAAAGCACTCTTTTTTCCAAAGAACATCTCCAGTGTGGATACAGTGTCTGGGAGAATAAGAGCATTCTAATAGCAGAGACACAGGCTGTGCTAGCTGGTCTGCGAACAAGAACACAATCAAGTTGTCTTTAAATATTATAGCCTGAGGTCTTTCTTCACTAAGCACTGGGGTAGGAGCAGAAAATTTCTCCTTCCTAAGAGAGAGAGCACTTTTGTTTAGTTGATGTTTTCCTACATATTCCAGATGAAACTCATATTTCACAGTGGGAAACTGTGGCAATACGAACCTTAAATCTATACTTGCAAAATGCAATTCCTGCATCTGACAGAACCAGTATACTTTCTAATAAACTCAAATCCAAGGAAAACTAACTCATCCTCATAGAACAGTCTTTGGAGTTCATCAATGCCTTATTTGGGCACAAAGACAAATTTTGCTTATTCAGCTAATGTATAACCTTTCAGACATCAAGGGATTTTCAGAAGTTAAAGAGATGCTGTCTGACATGGTGATAAAAGTTTACAGGATTCATCATCTTTAACACGCATATTGATGCCACCATTGACTCAACAGCAGCATATATCCAACACAATCCCCATTGATATTTTTAAGATACTTAAGATTTATTGCACACACTCATTCCTCAGGATGAATCTGAAGGCTAGAAGCTGGCATAAATACAAATGTCACATGATCATTCGGATCAAATGGTTCCATGGTACAAAGTTCCCTACATTATAAGACCAATGAAACCATCAACATGACTTGCCTTCAAAAAGTCATGTTGATGCTGTCATGGATGTTGTCAAACTCCAAAAAGTCATGGATGCTGTCAAACTCAAAAATATTCTTATATATAAAAAAAATCAAGTAGCCCACATGTAGAAGCATTGGAGAAACACTGAACTTCGCTTATGGCTATTACACTAGACAGAGTTCCTTGTTTCACCTTATTTTATCCATAGGCAGTGTTGTCCTCAAGTAACTGGAAAAGAAATTCCTATAGACAGGAATTCTTTTGCATAATATTTTTGCAATTGCTCTGGGAGAGCTCTTGAGTCAACATATGCTACAATACAAAAGAACAGATTTCAAAAAAAGCTTCTTAACTTTACACAAACAGGAAAACAAAGGACTACAGCAGTAAAAATACCCAGACTTCTATTTGCCATCTTCTGATAATGGCTTTGCCTGTATGAGAGTACCCCAACAAGAAACAGCTGAGTTCACACACAGATAAATGTTCAATGCTGTTATGACTGCCTTTCCAGCCCTCCTGAGAAAATGTATACTGAACCCACACAACATGAAATAACAAGAAAATTCCAATTGCATCTGTTACCTTAAGGCAGCAACTAACAAGCACTAAGTGTAGATGCCGCTAGTTCAACAGCAACAAATCTTGTTTGTAGAGATGAAAGAGCAGCATGTGTACAAGTCTCCTGGCCCTGCTGGAAGTAACTCATTCCTTCCTGCTGACTGTGGTACTGAATTTTAAATAGACACCCACCATCATGATTTTCCCCATATTGAAAGGTCAGACTTTCTACTTAAAAGAGCTGCTCATGGAAAACTGACAAGTTCCAGTAAACTCAATGAGACTAATTTACAAAGTAAGGGGCTGCCATTTGTGACTATATTTGTAATACTCAGTGTAAATTAATAATGGCTGTGTTCTGTTCAATTCACTCTAACCTATGAAATCTATCCAAAACAAAATTCCTACATCATCTTTTTTGGTTTGGTTTGGTTTAAATAAAGGTCAGTTTTGTACTTCTTTTAAACTAAGCATCCCAAATCTCAAGTGAAGAATTCTCTTGCAGGTGATAAAGGGCACATCATCAAAGCCAATCCATAGTCTCCAGCTATATGTCAAGTTAATATATAATTAGCTATATACATGTATGAATTTGCTACTTAGATACCTGTGCACTAAAAAGCACCTATGCATGTTTATGCTCATGTATGTGTGTGTAGTGTAGGTAGGGGAAGGAGATTCACATCTCAAACACTGGTATAAACAAGACTAAATTGGCAAGAAAACTTAATAGCCTTTGTAAGTGCAGCCCAGATAATGCAATCAATTGCCTAAGTATTGTTTTGGTTCCTTCTCTGCATCTGTAGTTTGTTCAATGTAACAAGTTCCTGTGAAAAGATTCTTAACTGCCATGGAAAAAAAGACAGGGCAGGATGCGCATGTCTCAGCATGAAGGGGTCAGCTGTCATAACCTCTTGCTTTTAGTTTTAAAGCAACCCTGTTGAAACCTTCTGAAATAAAGAGCACTTTTTTCCCTTTCAGAAATAAAAGACAACTTAAATCCTTGACTGTTTCAGAAAACAAAATAAATTTTGATGCAGCAAACTTCAGGAAAATATTTTTCTTCCGCCTGACACCCTATCACTGATCAAGAGGCATGGATGTTCAATGGGAACATAGAAAATAATCACAGCAGCCCACTGTATGGTGCAATGTTCACCAGCATACATTGATGTACTTCCCAGCCTTTTGCTGGTTTAAAGGTGTGGCTAATTGCCAGAGTTTTTCCTCAGGGAATGCATTTTCAGAACTCATACTGCTGGGAAAGAACACACTTCTTAAATTTTGGTGTGGAAAGGTATAGGATGATTTAGATTTTTACAGAAGAAAACCAGGAGAGTGAAGTACCACCGGTACCTTGGCTTTTGTACCACGTATCAAAAAATTCCAACTATTGCCATGACAGAATTACAGAATATTCGCAAATTCTGTATTGCTGGAACATGAATCCCTTTTCATGTTAGGGAACCTTTGGCGTATTCTGCATGTTTGCTTGAACTACATTTGACAAAAGATTATCAGGGCATTAAAATTAAAAAGAGAATAACTTTTGCTCCTTGTTATTTAGAACTAAAACATTTTGCAGATCTTTATAGCTATCATGACTTTGGCTATGCATACTGCAAATACAAAAAGGGAGTATACAACCAATACTCTTTTAGTAGGCATGCTAGCCTCTATTGCCCTGAACAGACTATATATAAGAAGAAGTTAATTCACCCTGAAAATCCTTATTATGTTTCAAATCACAGATAAATGCACTGAAAGACAACAACACTGTCACAGTAAGAATATATGCACAGTAATACCATTAAGAGTCACATTCTTTTAAGTGCTGTCTGTTAACATCTGCAATCTTTCGCTGTCATTTAAGAAATCTGCTGTTGCATTTAGGTTTTAATCTACACTTCATTCATTCATTGACTGTGTTCTTTGATACCCTTTAGCTAAATATCATTGTCTCCATCCCCTACTGCAGTGAGTACCAGATATTTCAGGCAGTATTTTGTTTCCTTTTTTGCAAAAATTGGCTAAAAATTTATTATGTTTAGATTCATTTGGAAAAGTTTAAATCATGCATGGGGGAAGTACTGATAGGTTATGGACAGGAAGTATCACTTTGTGAAACTGCCTCAGAGCAAAAGCATGATACCTGAATTAGCTCCTAAGTGGCTAGAATAACTGTCACACTGGAATTCACGATTTTTCTTTTCACCACCTAATTGTATTGCTCAAATAATACAATGATGTGGTTTGCACCAGGAAGTCCATGATTGCTTTTATTTGTTCATTTCTTAGCCAGCCAAATGCAAATGAACCCTCTTCCAACCCTGTGGTCTCCCAGCCACATCTAAACCCCTCCTTTAAAGGACTTTACAGTGCCCAGGTGGCAGCATTAGTTTAAATTACTTTTTCATTATGCAGCTGCTCTCACGGGAGACCATAACTATGAATGTAGGAACATAGTGGAAAGCTATTCTGTTCTGAAACTCACACTTTCTAGAGTACAGTTTTAACCACCTGCTTTAGTACGAGTATGTTGTACACTTGTCAAACACTGCTGAACACGAATTCCATTCAGTTTTCACTTCTAAAGGTTTAAGAAACCCCACCTCAAGGAGTGGGCTATGGATGCACCAAAATATCTTGTTCTTTTTCTTGCTTACAGAGGTAGAGTATATACACCAGGGAAGGCCTAAAGAGAATACTAGCAGCTCATTGCAAACTGACATATTTGACCAGTTTTATCTCAGTTTAAACAGAGATTAAATGGAAGCATGGAGATTGCTAGACACTGAATTTTTTGTGTTTTGATTCCTTGTCTAATCTGCTGCATGTTGACTGATTCAAGGGCATAGTTGGGATACCTGTAACAGGAAGCATAGTGGACTTGTGGTTGTAACTGTGTGCACCAGCTGAGTGGTGTTGGTTTGAAACTCCATGCAAAGTTGTCATGGTTTAAACCCAGTTCCTACTCCCCCCTCCCCTCTTTCTTTCCTTCCCCATGCCCCTCCCTGCTTCCGGAGGGGTGCGAAGAAGAATCAAAAAAATGTAACTCCCACAAGCTTTCAATGAATAAACATCTTCTGGGGCTTCATCTTTGCAGCTGGGCACACCAGTGCAACAGACACCGACGTCCATAGGTACATATCAGGCAAAGAAATGAAAAGTATTTTCCCAAGCTGGTGCTGAAAGGAAGATGCCAGGTTCTGGGAAGGTATGGGCCATTTCAATGTCCTGGACACACCCATTATCAATAAATTGCTGTTTTGATTATGGCTTTTTTTTTATAAATGGCAGGATCTTTTCTCTGCAGATATCCATGGTCCCAAGCTTAACCAAAAGAATTCCAGCCTTGTGGATAGTTACACCACTTAGCAGGATTTCACAGCAATAAGAGAACAAATAACAACCCATTGAGTACTGAGAAACATACCTCAGTGTTCTAATGACTGAGAGCAGTTGTGGCATTCAACAGCTGCAAGAGAAAATGTTTGACATATCTGCCTCTGCAGCCAGTTTTGAGGAGAGGGGAGGTCATTAAACACAAATAAGGTCAGCTAAAATCCTCCCAGCTCTCTCAAAGCTTGTTGGTATATGTTACCTTGTGGTAATGGTAATTCCTTACCTTTTGAGCTATACAACTGAATAAGGATTTCAGGGTACCTCAAGTAAAAGATGTGCTGCTCTGCATCACTTTTTACTTAAAAATGTGGATCTACATAACGTTTTCCTGTTATATAGCACTTCATCAAACAGAAGGAATGTATGCTGCTCCTGAGGGCAGTCTACTGAAGTGAATAATTACTCTCAGATTTTCACAGTGAGCAACACACTGTTTTTCAGGCTTATTGTCAACTCTGAATGAACATAAACTAAAACCAGTCTTATGAATGCCTGCTTACATCATATATGTATATTATCTATGCATAATAAAGGACATTAAAAAGATTAATCTTTGGTTTAAAGTAAGTGATACACACAGATGGACCTACATGTTCTGTTGGATGATTTAATCATTAATTTTGTAAATCCATTTTATTTGTCTCTTTTATTTGGTGAAAAGAACTCCTTAATGAGATACTCATTCATCCTGTTGTTTTGACTAAATTACTTAAAATTAAGTTGCTCACTGCAGTGGTGTTAAATCATTACTTTATATTCAGGTTTTCCACTCTTACTTCAGATTGCACTATCCATGATTGTTGTTGCATTCTCAATTGTCATAGTGAGTTTCCTAGCTTAAGAACATGAATGGTTTGTTAGCATATATTTCTGAGTGGATCAAATATCTCTGGGCCTGACCAGGTGCTTAGGTCGTGCTCAGAAGGCAAAAAGCTATTTATTATTAGTTCAAATATAAAGACTAAAATGCCATAGTCTTTCTGTCATATTTACATGATATAAATTGATAGGAAAACTTTATGCTTTCCAGGCCTGCAATGACTACGTAATTAGGGCAATAGAATAAAAAGGTACTTAAAAAAATTGCTGGTTACTGTAGTTTCCTCACTAATCACTTGAGAAAGTGATAACGCATGCTTAAGTATTGTCCTCATTGCCGATTTATGGTGTCATTGGGTTTTAGTGGGAAAATCTTATGCTAATTTTGTTCCTTATACTCTGAGAGCTTAGATATGGCTGTTTCGTTTGGTTTTTTTTAAATTGATTTCTACTTATTGGCACCTTAATCTCTGTTGTTCAACTTCAGATGTTTGGCTTTTGAGTATGAAAAGATCAAAGCATATGCAGGAGATGGTGCTGTCTCTATCATTTAGCTTCTTAAAACAGGGCAGGACAAATTTTATTTTTGCATATAATTTTGCCACTAAGAAATGCAATTGTAATGGATTAAAATTATCTATGTCCTTGTGTCGTGGTTTAAACCCATGCAGCTCGTTCACTCATTCAACCCCCCTGGCTTGCCCTCCCC
>NDXB01014864.1:180783-258259 GCA_002631895.1 Agapornis roseicollis | reverse complement strand
CTCTTTTAATTTTTTTTTTTTTTTTTTTTTTTTTATCTTAATCAGTATAGAGCCTGTTTTCTGGCCTTTGATTTTAGACATGAACAACAGGGCTTTATAAGCTGATTGTGTTCAGATGTACATCTGCAGCAATAATTGAGATACACAGGGAATGGTGTCACTGTAACATTTTGCAATAGATGTTGGAAGGAAACCACAAATAGAAACCACATTCTGTTGTTAATTGTTTGATTTAAACCCACAAACCCAGTACAATACAAAGACATAAAAGCAATAAAATCGCATAGCGCTGATAAAAGGCAGGCAAGGTTTGGGACCAAATTCTTGTCCCTGTGTTAACATTGGCTTTTGCACAGGTCTGTGAAGCAGGTTAGGATGCAAAGTCTTTCTTTTTTGTTTCCTGCGAGCAGTGTTGTGGGGGAAACCAGGATGACCTGAATGTTTCAGGGATACAGGCACTTCCTGTCTTCTCTTCTTCCCCTTCTTTCCTCCTCCATTCTCTTTTATTCACCTTTTCCCTCTGGGCACCTCCTGTAGTAGATCTTGTTTGGGTTCACCCAGACTTTTCCCTTAACCACTGTGTTGGCCTAAGAAACCAGCATTATGGAGGTTTACAGCTCATCATGCAGCTTCGTTGTAGATGTCTTAGCCCTCAGTAGAAATCCAGATCAAGCAGGAAAGTTACTGTACTCATTACCAAAAGAAGGTTTTGTACAGCTTCTTCCTCAAATCCCAAACCTTTAAAACCTCTTGGCTTTCAGGATTTGGAGTTGTTCAGTAAAACTTTCCAAATCAGGAGCGAACATTCCCTGTGATTATCTATTCAAATAAAAAATTACACCTTTTCATATGAAATAAAATAATTGAAAGATTTCAGTCACCCCTAGGTAATGGATTGTTTGGCTTCTGACCCTTATTTTAGAGAGGGAAACCTGTTGTTCAGCATAATCTGAAGTTGCCTGGATGTGGTCTTGTTTTTCCTATTCTGACTATGATGGTGAAAGCAAAAGATTTTATTCCCAAACAGAATAATGAAGCATCATAAGAGTGGATACCATTATCTGTTCTGCACTGATACAGCCATTCTGTCAGCCATGGATCAGGGTCAGGGTCAGGGAAAGGAGATGAATTTGCACTGTTCTGCATAAATAGGAGTAAAACTGGTTTCAAGTCTGAAACAGCCTTGACTGGGATTGAGGAATCTTCTACAACAAGGACAAAACCACATGCATTCAGCTCAACCTTCATCTGAAACTTTTTCTAGAGATAATGGTGTATATACACATACACACATATATACAGGACAGCATGTGATAGAAGGTATGGAATTTGATTATGTGAATATATATTCGCATTCCATGCCAGGAAAGTGGAAAAAGCAACTCTAAATTGTCTGAAAACCAAATTAGAAACTACCATGCTGAAAACTTGGTGGAATCAGGTCTGGTAAAGATAAATAAACATTATACATATCTGAGTTTCTTGCTGAACAGTGGATAGAAAATACTCACACCTTTCTTTATGCAGGTTTTAGCCATTCATATTCTGCTCAGGGCCCTTCTTGCTATTCAATCCTTTGTTTCCAAGCTTGTCTATTTTAATTTATTATCTCCTCTACTATCATACTATCATATCATCTCCACTACTATCAAACAGTTCCTGGTGTTTCTCCAGACCTTGCTTCTAGCACTAATTGAAAATATTTTTTCCCCTTCATTTATAGAGCATTAATTTTTCCATTGTTACTGTTATTTGTCATTTGGTGACTGCATCCTTTACAGCATTTCTGTTTGAAAGTTTTGAACAAAAAGCAAAATAAAATACAAGATTTAATCTAACTCACTGGGCTGAATTCCAACCTGTTAGCAGCCCTGAAGCGTGTGTAGCTACTATGGGAAATAAGACAGCCGTCTGCACTGTGAATGGCCGTGACTGGTCCTGGAATGCTGCTGCTCCAAGGAATTTATGCCTCTCCATGGCTTGCCATTAACAGCGATGCTGTTGGGGTTTAGTCACTTGTAAAGAAGTTGCAAAGCAGGCAACATTGACTGAATGATGAGTACCAACATAAAGTGTAATTAACACAGACAGGCATTTATTGCCAACAATAGTAGGAAACAGTTTTTTTCCCTTATTTGCTGCCAGCTCTGGCAGGTTAAAGAGCCAAGTGTCATATCAGAACATTGTTGGTATGTGGGGAGTTTGGTGCATATTTCTAGGTTCATTTGGAAGGAAGGAAGGAAGCGAGGGAGGAAGGAAGAAAGAAAGGGAAGGAGGGAGGGAAAAGAAAGGAAGAAAGGAAGGAAGGAAGGAAGAAAGGAAGGAAGGAAGGAAGGAAGGAAGGAAGGAAGGAAGGAAGGAAGGAAGGAAGGAAGGAAGGAAGGAAGGGAAGGAAGGAAGGGAAGGAAGGAAGGGAGAGAAAAGGAAGGATAGATTGGTGTCACTTTTTGGTGTGGGATTTTCACAGAATCACAGAATCCTAAGGGTTGGAAGGGACCTTGAAAGATCATCCAGTCCAACCCCCTGCAAGAGCAGGGTAACCTAAATTACATCACACAGGAACTTGTCCAGGCGGGCCTTGAATATCTCCAACATAGGAGACTCCAGAACCCCCCTGGGCAACCTGTTCCAGTGCTCTGTCACTCTCACAGTAATATATTCCTATGAACTGTACAGGCTGCTTTCCATACACGTTTACATTGCTAAAGTTTCTTTTGTGAGCATTTTATTATGAGAAAATAAGTGAGGAGTAACCATCTCACCATGGGAAAATGTACAGTAAACAGAATGCTCGTGTTATGAATTTGGCTTCAGTTGTTCAAGAAAGAATATGTGTATAAAAACAAATAGAAAGTCAGGAAGAAAAGTGTTATATAAATGACATTCTCCTTCCAATTATATCTTACTTCACGGGAAGAAAAATATTATATTAAGAGTACTATCAGGCTCCAGAAAGGATTATTATGCAAAAATGTGACAACACAGCTCTCTGTCTTTTAGGGTGGGAAAAAATACTCATAACAATCTGCATAGAATAACATTGCTCTTTTTCATAACTACCCTTGGAAGGCTACCCTTCCATTTCTAGGTTTTTTACTGCCATTCAGCAGACCCAAGAAACTTTTCCTTAACTTAGTTTTATGGTTTGTTTTTGTTTGTTTGTTTGTTTGTTTGTTTTTAATCTACACTTCTGGGTTTGTAGGATGGAAATTCATAAAAGATTTCCAACCAGCTCTGCTTTAAAGTTAATTACTTAATTGTTGTAAATATATAAGAATGATTTAAAGACAATAATAAAAAACAAAGGGGTAACAAAACATTCAAGCTTTGTGCAGGTACCTCTATATACCTACAAGGAGCAAGCTGCAAGATTAGGGCTTACGAAATGGACATCACTTTTTCTTGCGGAAGAAGTAGCAGGCTGTATTTTCTTCTCCAGAG
Source organism: Agapornis roseicollis (assembly GCA_002631895.1). Taxonomy (NCBI): domain Eukaryota; kingdom Metazoa; phylum Chordata; class Aves; order Psittaciformes; family Psittacidae; genus Agapornis; species Agapornis roseicollis. The sequence goes on along the minus strand of NDXB01014864.1, from coordinate 254,818 downwards.
GGTGGAAGGGATGAGCAAGTTGACACACCAAACATGAACGCTCTTTCAAATTTTCTTGAAAGAAGTGTAGAGAATCAGCACAGAGAGCATTTAAGAAGAATTAAGTTTTCCTTGATGCTAAACTGAGGGTATTGGATGCCAGGCAGGCTTAACTTCACTCTGGAAAAGATGGCAGCCCATGCATGCCTCAGTACTTCCCTGTGTTTTGCGTAGGGTGGGTGCCAGAATCAGCATATGCCTGTGAGTGGCTGGGTTCATGCTTTCCAGTTACTAAGCTACCAGCATAAAGCAGCTACACAGTGGTTCATTCACCCAGGTTCTTCCAAGCTACCACTTCTCAGAACCTGCATGACAATACTGAAAATTAAACCCAGTTAATAGAAAAAAATGTTAAATCAGTGGCCATAAAATGTAATGGGTTTGTAGCAGTCTTAACGCAGTAGGACTGAATTATCATGTTAATTTAATTTCCATTTCTAAGTGAACCAGAAGGCACAATAAAGGTCAATTAACCACTATCTTCCTGGTATTCTTTTTTTCTTTTACAGCCACTTCTAAATCACAGTCACCCGCAAAGCTTTCAGACCTTTTCTGGAAGTTCATGAGTTTCTCTTACAGACTTCATACAAACAGAATACAGAGCCCATCATGTGCTCAAACACATTGATTTCTTTAGCATGCTATAGCTATATCTGTCATTGCATCAGAGGTAAATAAACATTTCAGAGAGCTTTATTTGCTGGTATTCATTGATATTTCATTATTTCTGGAGGAGCTTTGGGCTTTGACAGGTTGCAGGTAGCTCCAATCTATGTCCTTACAAACAAGTGGTGTGTGTGCATCCTTCGCCTCCTGTCTTCTCTGCTCACAAAGGTCTACCCATCACTATTTGTGAAGCCGCTCTGAAGCCTTCCCTAAAATTAGTGTGTGCATGGTGTCTAGAAAAATTCACAGCAGTTAGCCTGAAAGCCTGCTTAGCACATTGGTCAGCCTTACGTTTTTGCCATTTCTCCTCTCTACAGTCAGTCACTGTCTCCTGTCTTACACTTGGAGTGCAAGGTCTCCAGCTGCATCGTGATGAGTTCATCTTGATCCTTGTCTGTAGAATCAGAGACTGGGTACTTCAACAGGACAATAATAAATAATGCTCTAGGTTGCTCAGAGGCACCTGTGATTTCACTGAGATGAGCATGTTAGCTATGTGCTTTCTGGTATTTGACGTGATGTCACTTCTGCTAAGTTTATCTGTGTGTTGTTTGTGTGTGCTAGGAAGGGGCTGTGGTGCCTGGTTTCAGATGCTGATAAACCATGGGACAGCTGAAGCACAGAAGGTCTCAGTAATGTTGAATTAATGGAAATTCTGCTGTTGATTTTAATAAAGCCAAGGTTATACTGGAAATGTTTAACTTTCTAATGTCAGAGTCTTAGTGATCCAACTAGGGATATAGACTGATGTTTTGGGCTGTACCTTAGCCACAAAGCAAATCTCCTCTCCCTTCTAAGGAGTCAAGTCTGCACATCTTTTAAGGCTTCCTCTGGAATATATTCTTTATATGTTCTCGATTATTTCCTTTCCTCAAAAGCCCATTTATAGACAAATTTGTTTCCTTTATTTCTCTTTCCATGATGAAATGGAATCAAATGAATCATGATTAGAACAACATATGTATTGGAGTAGTGTTTTTATTTTTTATTTATTTGTTAAGTTTGTTGAGGGATTGGCGAGCTTTTCCCCCCCATATTTAACCATTCTTGAAATAGCAATCTAAAGAGATGTTAAAACAATATAAATCTTTAGTTTTACATGTTCTGCTGGCTGGAATCACACAAAGCCTGGAATAATGCTATATAAAATAATGCTATGCTATTCTTACTGTCATATACGCAGTATGAGCTCAAAACTGTACATGGCTAGAGGCAACTTTGATTTTTATAGCCAAGCAATAGTATTACTGAGGTGCACAGAACAATTTAAATGCACAAAACCCAGTTGTGTACTGGTGCAGAGTGGCTGTTGTGGGACCTGGAGCAAGAAATGGAGAGCAGTCTCCTGCCCAGCCAACTGAGGATGCTCAGCCCTGTCGCCTCTGGCATGTGAGCACAGAGCAGCTGTGTCTCTGGTGTATTTAATAAATCTGCCCCAGGTCTTGCTAAGCAGTGTGGGTTATGCTGGGCTTTTAAGGGATGTGGCAGGTGAGTAAGGTTATGTGTTACTTGGGCATTGCTTGAAAATTCAGCCTAGTTTCCTGAAAGTTCAAACTTTTTCCTACTTTGGGAAATAAAGTAAATCATGCCCAGTGGGATTCTTACAGCAAAATGCAGACTGCTGTTATGGCAATGTAGACAAAGAATAAAAATAAAGATAGAGAACTAAAGTTTAAAGAGATTTCTGCAATTGTCGATTTCAAATGCAGAAACCCCTTAGGCTAGTGTCAAGCGAAGCTGGTAGGAGGGAAGCCAAGAATAGTCTGTAGAAATAACTCCAAAATGCCATAGAAGAATAGAAAGAATGAATCCATTACATGAAGCCTTTTAAGTCATCCATTAGAGAAAGGTAATTCTCTGGTAAATGCCATAGGATGAGGCAAAAGATCTGCAGAAGTATATTTGTTCCTATTAAACCCTAGCTTGTCTTCTGCAAAGACAGTAATGCGTCTGCTGGCCTGTGTGAATTCTTCAGGATGTATTTATAAATAGTTATTCTGCTGAAAGAATTAAAACCTTTGAGCCTACGTAGAAAACCATCAATACAGTGTGTCAGATCCAGATATGCTGATCATCGTATTTGTTTGTGTGAAGGCTTGTGCTGTGCATGCCTTTGTGGCTATCTCCACATCACTTAGGTTTCAATTTCTAAAGGCTTGTTAGGCATCGAGAAATGATAGCTTAGGATCTGACACAAGCAATTGAATGCTGCACCTATCAGCAAGCAGCCAGAGAGGCACAAGGAACAGCTCAGGGGCTGAACTCTTAGCACAAAGTGTGCTTAGCTCAATGGACAGTTCTGAGTAATAATCCTCTGAATTTCAAACCTGTCCTGCAATTTCCTGAGCAGAAGAGAGACACTGGAGAAGTTATTTGATGTCCATAGTTCTAAGTTTTCATTGAAAAGAAGTCGCAGTGAAATTGAGTGAGCTGAATATGTCCAATATGTTGGGAAAACAGGAAAAATTGCTTGTTAATAAAATGTGTGATGAAGAAATCTTAGGTGCTGCAACTGGCGGGCAACATGTACTCCCACGTGTAACTCTTAGTTCCAGACAAAGGTCAGGGAAATAATTATTTGGAATTTAGGAACATTAGATAACACTAATTATGTAGATCAGGATTTTCCAAGTGATTTTATGTGTGCCAGATTTGAGATATTTGCTGGTTTATCCACTTTAAAAGCTGTTTATTCTCATGAATTGCATAGAACATGTGCTGACCACCTGCTCCCTTTCCTCAGCAAAGGTCATACCATGAAATTGCTGCTCACCTTCTGCAATCCAAGTGCTTGAGAGCAAGTACCCACATAAAAGCTGCGAAGAAGTACACCACAAAATCCAAAGTCCCCTTTGTGAGACCTGCATGTAGACTAAAGAGCTTCTGTCATTTAAGGTCCCTGCCAAGGGCACTACCATGGAGCTGGGCTGATGGTTGTGGTGACTCTTGACTGCTTTTTCTTTGGAGATTTTTAAAATGACTTTTCTGCCTTTTGGAGTTTTCAGAGCACTGTTTCAGATGACAAGCACTTTGCTTAATTCTTAGTGCCCTGTCAGTTAAAAGAAAGACGGAAACAAGATTCTTATTTCACCCACAGTTCTTAAATCCCTCTTTAAAGTTGACTTGACTGTGTTTTGTTTTTATTAAATTAATCAATTATCTATGTTGTTAACTGCCTTTAATTACTTTTGGCTGTAGTAAAAGTAGCTTTTTTGATAATATCTGAATAGCTAAAACTACACGAGTGTGTTTTGCAACTTCTTTTTCTAAATATTTTTCTCATATTTAACAGAAAGAATTCCTGTTCTAGTAGTTTTAAAGACCCCCTGTTAGAGTTTTGTGTGAGATGGACTATTCTTTTACAGAGTGTATTGATGTTTTTTTCTGTACTTATAAATAAACAGCCTTCAGATTTCTTTTCCCCTTTTTATTTTTAATGTTCATTCATTTGTATGACCATAGTGATTTCCTATAGACAATTTAATTTGTATTACAGAACATAACTGTGAAAACATCTATTTTTCCTGTTCTTCAGAGTAAAATGGCTATTGGATTAAGCTGGCAGTGTATTGAGCTGCTTTTAGGGGGATTGTTTGGGTTTTTCAGCCAATTAAAGGGAAAACTTTGATATTGAATCATAGAATCATTTAGGTCAGAAAAAGCTCTTAAAATCATAGAGTCCAACTGTTATGTTGTGAGAAATGCTGTGAGGAAATAATTTTCTTTGACCCGCTTGGCCACTGAAAGGAAACTGCCAGTGACATTACTTCTCTGAGAGGAGTGTAACCTACGTATACATATGTATTTGTTTTCCGTTGTGTCTGCCAGGAAAGCTGGAGAAAGATGTTGCTCATTACCTACTTGGAAACATCTGTCCATTTTCAGAGCGTAGCTTTTACAAGGCATGATATTAAACATTACATTTACACATCCTGAAAAGATTTACAAGGGGAACAAAACTGTTACAAACAGTGAAGGGAATGTGCTTAGACTTAGCAGACAGAAATGAGTGAGCGTGTGTTTGTGGAGGAACGCCATGAAAAGCTGCTGCTGGAGAATGGGGGGCTCCCCACCTGCCTTGGGGCAGTCCCGTTTGTCTCTCTTCCTGACACCTTCCCCCTCTTTTTCCCAAAGAGATCCAGGACTGCATACATGGCACAGTTATCCTGGCTGGCAAAAGTGCAAAAAGAGCCCAAGATCACTGTGGACACAAGCCTAACTGCCTTTGCCATAACAGTGTGCTTAGAGCCCAGTGGGATCCTTTTTGCAGCACTAGGACCTAGGTTGGTCACTGGAATCTCTAAGAAGAGGCTTATGATAAGGCCAGAAGTTCAACAACTGAATTTATCAATTACCCTCGCCTATTATTGTTTCTTTCATAGTTAAGTACTCTTATTTTCTGCTCTTTTTGTCATGAAGATTGAACTTAAATACTGACATAATGTCCATGTCACAAGCCGGTGTCAAAAGGCACTGAGGAGTAAGAAGCCTTACTATTGACTGAAAAACAGATGGTATAATATCATAATATACTTTTGTGGGGGAATGCTCAATACCTCTTTCCCTCGCCTTGCATCCCCTGCACAGACATATAGAGGAGGGACACAGATGACATCTCTGGGCCTAATGGCCCTTCTTCTATTTTTATTTCTCAGCCGGGGGTTGACTGCTTACATTTTTATCGTCACTTGTCCTTTTCAACTCATAAAAGGGTTTCTTTTTCTTCTTTATTTTTTTTATTTATTTATTTTTTTAAGGATAGCTGTCTTTCTTTCTATAGAAAGCTTTCTCCTTTCAGAAAATCTTTAATGGGATTGCACATGCTGTCTCTGTTGATAGTGCTGCTTTTAGTGTTACACAACTGCATTTGTCTAAAGGAGATGTTTATTAAATGCAGATACACATTACTCAAGTATATGTTTCATGCTATAATTTTGACCATAGCATCCTGCAATCCACTAGGGCATGATTTGGTAGAAAAATTATGACTGCTTTATGAACTCTGGATGTCCACATGTGTTACTCAATGCATAGCTCTATTCTCCAGAGATTCCCCACAGGTTTGCACAATGCAAGAATCAGATGTCTTTTTTTATTTTAGGTTTAAATTAGGCTCTAAAACAGTGAGATCCTTTAAAATTATCCACAATAAAAATATTTGTAAGTCTGCAAGCCTGTGTCTAAGCAGCTTTTAGTACAGTAAGTTGCAGGAAACCATTTCCAGGATTTTAATTCTTATTTAATGCATCCAAATATCATGTGGAATCATGAAATAAATGCCAATAATGTTTTTAATTTGTAACTTAACAATGTATCATTAGTGTAGTAATGTTCTAGTGTGCTTATTTGATTGCAAATCCAATCATTCTTAAAATCAGTATTAGACACATTTTAAGTGGATTTAGTCTGAAATCTCTGTTATAGTGAAATGTAAGTCTATTTAATTTAGCTGAAGTTTTAAATTAATAAAATTATGCAAAGCAGTAGACCTGCTTGGATGTTTGCTTTTTACTTTAAATACCAAAATTCAGATTTTTACTCAGACAAACTTATTTTGTAAGTTGGAAATTACAGTGGTAGCATGTGTTTGAAAATAGCTTATGGTGAGAAAGTGGAGACCTGGGCACTCATATCAGAGCGATAGGTAAAAACTGCCAATTGACTTTGCAGTTTACGTGCCACTCAATGTGAAGACTATGGCATAGGTAGTTGTTGCAATCTAATCTATCAATTTTTAGCTCCTGTAACACCAATCATGATAGTAAGAAAATGCTTATTACTACGGAGCTCCACAAGGCCTGGTAATAAAATCAGGCTTTGTTGGAGCTTGTAAATTTCCACTCAGCTGAGACTCTTACCTAAATCCTGCAATAGCTCAATGTGCTGAAAACTGTGCTTGTATTGGGTCCCAAACGTCCAAGTGGCATAAACTGAACATCTCCATTTGTGCTTATGGATAATCTTTTATGTGTGCAGTTTTTAAGGTGAATCACATGCTCAGGAGATCAGCTCATGTGGCTCAGAGACAAGCTGCTCAGCCATTCGTCATCTGTTTTGGATATACATCTTGTTTCTTTGGCATTTGTCTAAGAGAATCCATGGTTCACCACTTAAAGTAAAGATTGTGCTCTTCTCCAGGTACTTTGTGAGGACATATTAGATGCTTTAGCATTCCTATTTTAGACAGATTCCAGTACGTGAAAATAAACTAGGTGGCCAGATTGCTTCTTTTACCATTTTGTATGCTGACTGTACTAGAGACTTGCTATCCACTATGGTATCCAAGTGTTACTTAGATACTGAAATTTACTATGAGGCAAAGGCAGTCTGGTTCCTGTCTTCTCTACCTCTTAACAAACAGAATCCATGCAATAAGAAATGTACAATTGGGAAAGTCATATTTAAGAGATCTCACTCTGCAGCCCAAAGCTGGGCAGATATGGACCTTGCAAGCTCTCAGCAGAAACATGTTATAAAGCTGTTACATATGACCTCCTGATGTCATCTCCCATGAGTTAGTGTCTGTAAGACGGTAATAGAAACATCCCAGCATATTCCTGCTACCATAATGACACCTGGGTGTTATGTTAGTGGTTTAAGCCCAGTCATTAACTCAGAACCATGCAGCTGTTCACTCACTTCCCTCTTTTCCCCTTCTCCAAGCAGGATGGGGAGGAGAATCGAAAGAGTACAAATCCCATGGGTTGAGATAAGGACAGTCCAGTAAGTAAAGTATAATATAAAACTACTACTACTAACGATAATAATGATAAGATCTATAACAAGGGGAGAGAACATAAAGCTAAAATGGGAAAGGGAAAATACCAATAAACACAAGCGATGCAGAACACAATTGCTCAGCACTCACTGACCAATATCCAGCCTGACCTGAGCAGTGATCTGGCCTTCTGGGTAACTCCCCTCAGTTTATATACTGGGCATGATGTGCTGTGGTATGGAATGTCCCTTTAACTAATTTGGGTCAGGTATCCGGTGTGTTATTATCCTTGTTCTCAGAGTAAAGGCAAAACACAGCACTTCACCAGTTACTAAGAAGAAGAAAAATAACTGTTACAGCTGAACCCAGGACAATTGGGTAATCTAGAAACAGCTGAGCTGCACAGATGAGTTAAAAGTAGGGAAGGAAAAGTAGTCTCCAAGATGATTATTCATGTGGTGTTCAGTAACAGTGTCCAAAGAAATTTTCACACTGAAGGATCTGAGAATGCCTTACAGATGACATATTGTCTTGAAAATCCATGTGTCCTGTTTCTGGAGTACATTGATTGTGCTGATGGGCTTTTCTGGTCTTCAGAAGCCTTTGAGACACACGTAAACACTGATGGCCCCTTTCATGCAGAACCTGATATCTCCTGAGCAGCACCCCTGAGAAATGGGGTGGACTCTGGTTTTCTGAGTGCAGTTATTGAGGAATTTCGACTGACCACAGTGAATCATATCTTATAAAAGAGAGCTTATGAAAATAGAATTTTATTTGCAAGGTGTTTTACTTGCCATTACCATCAAGCTTAGGAGGCTTTGAAGCCCTGCTTTACTGTTAATGCCAACAGAAATTTCAAACTGCAGATCCATCCTCAACTTTGCTAATCAATCAGTTGTGTCTGCTGAGAAACTGTCCTGTGATAAGTTGTAATAAAAAGGATATGCATATTTCTAACCATACATGCACTGCTCCTGTCCTGTGGAGTTACACTGGTCTTATCATTGCACAACACTGAACAAATGAACAATTTTGCTCTGACAAGCTGCTGTATTAGCTGAAGTTGCTAAATGGAAAGAGCCGTGTTAATTTTACCTTTGAAGAAAACACAAAGGAAAAAATCAATGGTTGCCAAATAGAAAAGAACAAAATGGATAGGGAGAAAAATAATCTTTCCCAGCAACCATAACAGGGTGTTGCAGAAAAAAAAAAATGTATAGGAAAAAGCCCCCAAAGCATTTAAGGAAGAACGGAAAAACACAGTCAAAATATTTGTTTCTCCTCTGAAACAAAGGGATATTTAAAAATATGCAGCTGCTCATTCTAACATGATCATGATTGAAAAGACATTCTTGGATAAATTAACACTGTATGGTGTTAAACACACCTTGTTCCTCATGGAGAGAGTTGCACTCTTATTTCTCTTGCAAATTGCATCATAAGACAGCTAATGTTAGGCACTGCATCTGGGTAATGACTTGATAAATTACTTGACTCAGTGGTTGCTGACCTCGAGTTTATAATGTGATTTCATAAAAACCTGCACAGAAACCTGATGGAGATAGATATGGGGCTTTTCTAAATATAGCAGCAACTTACAGAACAGTAAAAAGGCAAGTACAGAAGTTATCCAGCACAGTTCTTGAGTTTCATATTGATTCTAAGATTCCCACTGTAACAAGCTTCTGCCGTTACTATTGACAACTGTTTTAATGTGATGGCATATTTTAGAGTACTGACCTTTGAAGGTACATTGATAATAAATAGGATAACAGTATGGGCCAAAACATGTAATATCTACATTATACTTATGGTATCTTATAGTTTAATAAAGCCATGACTTCTTGCTTATGAGCTTATACATAGGCTGATAGTACACATATGACTTTTTTGCTGGCTGTTTCATTCTTCCGTTTTGAAAGCCTGTTTTTTTCTTCCTGCTTTTGTTACTGAAGGAAAAAAAGAATGCATGAGGTAGTATATGAAAGATACTGGAGAATGAATAGAAGCCTCCATTTATGGTTTGCTCATTAATATTGCTATCTCCTGCAAATTGAGGTAATGCTGTAGAGGCAGTAAACACCTGGGGTGTTTTATGGAGCCAGATAAGGCCGTATGTAGATCCCATGAGACAGCATGTAAAGTTTACAAAGCACTTGAAATGAGATGTGCAGTCAGAGGCACAAGTGTGAGAATCCATGTTCTAGGCTGTATGTCCCTACTGCCACAAAAGCAGCCAGAGGTGGGTATAACGAACCCCAGCCCTAGAGATCTTGTACTGAGTTACCTTAAGGTCAGATATAGTGAATCACATATCTGGGCCCTGATCTAAAAGTGGCTTGCCTCCATTGAGGAGGGATGCAGTTACACATGCTCCTGGGCACAGCTTGCTGAGGGATCTTTAGGTCCAGCCCTGCAAGGCACTGAGAGCAATTGCTGAAGTGACTGAAGGAAGGGAGGGAAAAGGGAAAGAAGTGATAGAAGTAAAGAATGGCAGGGGCTGAGGATTGGGGTGAGCCCCCATGTAAATCCAGTGGAAACAATCCATCACCTGTGAGATGTTTCAGCAAGAGATGGCAATAAATTACAAAAGGATCAATAACCCTTACATCCAGGATTTAAATTTACCGAACTGCATTAGACAGAGTAGTGGCAGGCTCCTTGGGCTCAGATGCATACAGTCAGTTTACTTCTCAAGGCAGCTAAATACTTACAGTGCCTATTTTTAGGCATTTTAAAACGTTTCAATTGCATGTTGCTGAACAGTCATTCACTGAGTATTTTCTGCCAAAATTGAGATAGTTTTCTTACAAAGGTGCAAGTCTTCAGTGAACCTGTTATAAAACTGTAGAAATGCACAATTTTAATCCTTCCAGTTTTAAACTTTGTATGGTTCCTCTCTGATTAAAATAGTTTCTAAATGCCTCTCCTTGTCTTTTTGGCCTATTGTCTATCAGCCTAGCTTGTAACAGGGAGGTATCTACATCATTAAATCAGGCCAAATGTTGACATGTTCATGGATGTGGGATGGGAGTTCTCCTCTCATCACTGCAGTTGACATGACTGGGGGAAGGAAAACGAAATCTATTTTTCTACTATAGAGTAAAACTGAGCCTGTTTCTTGATCTTCAGTCAGGAGGAATTTAAATTCTACAAGTTTTGTTGTTTTAATAGAACCTAGAAGCTATCTCTGCCAGCTCCTGCTGGGTGCCTGTCAGCTCCTGCACTCCCTGACAATGGCAAATCAGTGGCAAAACTGGAAACAACTGCAAGAAATTTGAAAATATGAACAAGTTTCATTAGTATAACTGTAAGGCCGGTCTTGCACTGGCTGGTGCCTGGTATTGTACCGGGTGGATCTGAAAGTCTATTAAATTAGAATATATGTCAATACAGACAAAAAAAAATCATATTTATAGTCTTAGGGTATTCTTCATGATATTCTCAGAGTCTGTACATGGTAGATATCAGTATCAGTTACATTTTTATTTGTTCCTCTGATGAATCAATTATCAGTCTTCAGATGCCCTCAGGTCTCTCTTTAAAGATTGCTGTCTTACACTGAAAGTGTATTTTAATTGAGAGTTCTGCTTTTTCTGAGTTCTGATGGACATCACAGTGAAATTTTTACACGGCAGCTGTTCACAGCCCTGGAGTGCCAGACCTGCTAAGATGAACTCCTAACACTTGAGAGACACAATTTCATTGTTACCAGTATTGAACTTCCTGGCTATCAAACATCTAATTTGAGATCTGATCTATACAGGGTAAATGTAATATTATGAAAAAAAGAGCACTCAATAATCCTCTGCACTTCTTTCCTTCTTTCCAAGAGTTCAGAGTTCATTATTGAAGTGAATGAATTATGGCACAGAGCACCATTATGGGAAATATTCGTCCTATCTTACATCTGAAGAAACAAGTCTGGAGAGAATTTGAGATAGATCTGTAGAAGGATTGTGACTTAATCCAGATCTCCTGACTTTCAACATTGTCCTTTTTTCAGTCTCAAAAGGATTTTTAGATACTTCTACCCACTAAGGGGAGCATAGGAAGAAGGTTTATTTTGTTAACACTTTCCACCACATTATAAAGAAGCAAAGTGACTCAGCCACCTTTTACAGCAGGAATCTATTGACATCAAATCTTTTCATTTGCTACTACTCTCCATAATTGAAATTTGGGTTGATTTGGTACTGTCTGCACCTTTAGGGCTCCACTGGCTTTGAAGTACAACCATGCTAAATATGAGTAAATTTAGCAGAGTTGATTCTTTGTGGAGGTCCCTTGATAGCACTTCAGGAGAAGCACTGTCTGATGGTGTGGACACTCAGCAGAGCAACCAGTGCTTCATCAAACCAGAGAACATTCAAAGGTCTCCTATTGCTTTGGTGTTCCCCTCAAGTTCAAGTTAAAAGCTGCATCTGTAGCACTTTTGAAAAGTCTTTAGCAGGCTTTAAAGTCAATAGGGTCTTGCCTGATTGCAGTCACCTCTGCAGTTCCCCAGTCATTCACAAAGAAAATTAGCTGTGGCCTTCAGTTCTTCTTCCCAGCTGTGGGCCGAGGGAGGGAGCTGAAGTCCATGTTGAGCTCTGATATGCCACCTGAGTCCTGCAGTAAGCTTACAGACATGATCCAAGGGCAAACACACCACAGTGCCCTTCCATTCACTTCATAGTTCACTTGTTCCTGGAAAACAACTGGTCTGCAGACAGGCAAGCCATTTACTCAAAAATAAAGAGTAAAATGCTTTTCTTCTTTGATAATGTTCACTGTTCGTTCAGTAGGTATTATGTTCTGTAATGCGCTCTGTGTGCACCCATTTTGTCATCGCTTTGGGTCATCCTTGCTCACAATTGGTTATTTACTCAGGGGCTTTTGAAATTATTGAGTTGACACATCTGTCAGACAGCAAAAGCAGAAATGCTAAAAGGTCACTTGGAGAGAAACCAGCTGCTTCAGACAAACCTTTCTGCCTTCAAATAGCACAATCATTATAGTCTAACATATGGGGCCTCTTCTTTCATTTCTGTTATTCTCCTTCACTTCAGGTATTTAGATATACTACCTCATTGCCAGGTCAACACAGGCCTTCTTGTAATTACCTACACAATAAGCAGCTCACCACTTAAGAAAGAGCAGCTCCATTTTCTGTAAATGGGGAACCTGTTTCCTCACAGAGATGAGTTACAGAATGCTTGCCACAAACTTTCGTATTAAGATTGATTTGGACAGTGGTAAGTATGTTTTTATTACTCCTGCTCCAGTCATTATACTATGAAGCATGCATTTAGTACTGATCCAATGCTTCAGAGAGCCTTGGGGCTTTTGGCAAAGATGCTGATAAGTAGAAGTAAGTGAATAATTCTTAACAAATAATTTATTCAACAAAATTGGACTCCCTCCCTGTTTGGTGAATGTTAACAGGGCAATTGTGATTTCCTCTGATTTATTCAATATCCATGTCTTTGGAAAAGCATCCATCCGGATGATTTATAACATACCTGGTGAGTAATTGTGATTCTGAATTGAGCTGTTAAGGTCCTGTGAGTCATCAATCATGTGACATTGTTTCTATGCTGTTATTGGACAAAGAGGGATTGCTCCTGACATAATTGCTTTTCTGTTTTGAAGTTTTCTTTTTTTGGGGAAAAAAACTGTCAAAAACTTGATTGCTCATTTGTGTGTGGAAAAAAAAAAAACAACCCAAGACAAAGCAATGAGAAGCTCCAGAAGTGTTCAGGTGAACGGAAAAGAAGGGCACACACTCTTTCTTTTATTAAAGATCTCCTTTTCTGAAACATCACATGCATCATCCACACAAATTTGTGGACAAGAAAAAGCCTCATTTTCAACAGGAAAAAAACACAACAAAATCAAAAGCATTAAAATTGCTATAATTGTTTCAAAGAATGCAATTTGATTTCAAATCAAATCAATGTCTAAGATGAAAGTTATGTATTTTTACAGACAATGCACATTTGAACTGTGTGAAAATCCTTCATTTTCAATAGAGATAATGGAACAGTTTGTTTAATGAAATTCTTGCATTGTGGGCAATAACAGAAAACTGAAAAATTGTACTTTGGGAAAGTTATCACTTTATAAATGAATCACGTTTGGAAATGGCACATTCAAAGAAAGTTTGTGCCTGTTATGCATCCATCTCAGAGAGTTTTTAACACCAAGTGGCAGAAATTTGAAAACAACAAAGCTGAGCCTATTGTAAAACTGTGATTCTTTGGAAACATGGAAGGAGGTGGAAGAAGATCTTTGCTTTGCAGGGCTGGTCAACCAGTATAAAGAAAGAAGGAACAATTCAGAAGGTATCTTTTGGTTTTGGTGGACGTTGGTTTTAATGCACTGGTTTGGTTTAGTTATTTTCAGGCAACTGTGGTAGGACAGGCTAACCCTCAGTCTGTGGTTGATAAATTTGAGGAATACTGCAAGCTGCATGAAAATGAATTACAGGAAAAATGTTTCAATCAGAAGTGTTGTGATGAAACAGGTGATAAAATTATCCATAGCACAAAATCTCAAAACCCAGTCTTGCAATTTTGAGAGGCTGCCTGTCTGGTAAGAGAAAGGACCAGGACTGTAATCTGAGTCAAGACATTTAGGAAACTGTAATATCCAGATTTTTTCTCAACTGAGCATTTGAACTCATAAAAACCCCAAAATAGCTCAATCCAGGATGAAACTTAATGAATACAGAGCTTCTCAACACGTTTGTGTAATGCTGCAAGGTTGTTGTATAAAAGGGACAATCATGTGTGAAGACCTGCAAAACTCAATAACCAAGCTGACCAAAACACATGAGGAACTGGTAACCTAAACTTGGATAATCACTGGCAAATGGAGATGCAGAAAAACAGTCATACACTTCCTCTCTTTTTCAAAAGTTTGCAAGGGCTGACACCACAACATCGGGCACCATCAGAGTAAAGCAATATACCCAGCTCAGATGGACTTCTAAGAAGAATGAACACTGGTTGGTGATCGTAATACATGCTGAGAAAAGTCCTCACCAATGTATCATCACAACAGCAAATTGAAATGTGCTTTACTCAACAGCTAACAAGAAGTTGCATATTCCTTAGAAAAAAATAAATTACAATGGAGTTCACAGCATTCCTTTGATATGAATAGGATTTACTGCTGTCACTTAATAGCATGGTGGCTGATACATAACAAGCATTTACACTCCCTGTGGTCAAAGAGAGAGGTTTTATGGGAAGTCAGTTTGGTGAAACCTGACCAGGTATCACTGTATTAGTTTTGCCAAAGTGAACAACAAACTTCATATTAAAATAACAGAATTTATTATTATTTCATTGAGGTTTTGTGACCAGAGAATGAAATACAGATGGATGAGTGTGGAATGACAGGGTCCCCCCTGGACTACTTGCCAACACTGCAATTGCAAAGGGTCCAGAACGGGGTATCATCAGCTTGCCCAGACCCATATGATGTCTGGATAGAGACTGACTGCTGCAGGGCCTGTGCTAGGGCCACTAGCACAGGGAGTTCAGGATCCTGTGCTCCAGACTCCCGATTTAAGGAATTAACAATTTAAGGAACTGGTAGGTCTAAAAATGCCAGGATGTCACTCCTCAAAATGATACTGAAAAATATATTTGCATTAATACACAAAGATGATACATGAACTGAAAGACTCAAGGAAGGGCCAGTACTTGTCCCAAATGATTAGTGACACTGAGGAAGTTGTCAAGGCTTGGAACCTATGCCAAAAACACAGGCTAAGTCAAGCAAGACAGTTCATGTTGGCACAGGAAAAATTGTTCTCCTGGAGCAAAGTATGCACTGAATTGCTTAGAATGACTGGAAAACATTATGTACTTGTCCTAGACTGTTATTCTCATGTCAATAAGATAGCTTTACTAGAAGATACTAGAGCTAAACTGTGATTATGCTTGTCAGATGTGTTTACACCAGACATGGAATACCTGCCGTAGTGATGCTTGACAATGAAGTGCAGCTTAGGAGGCACAAGTGGTGGATGCTAGTGCTAGATTTGGGGTAATCCCCTTTTTTTTTTTTTTTTTTTTTTATTTACACCAATCCAGGTTGAAAACAGTGTAGGGAATCTTCTCTTAAAAAGAAATTTTGACTTCAGGCTCTAATCCATTGTGAGAATAAACTGGTAAATTGCTCCAAGAAAATGATGTTGTGCATATCTCTGAGCAGAAACAGAGGTTAAAAATTGCAGCAGTATCCTGGGAATCATCAATCTGATTACATTGTCATCATACTGAAGGGAGAAAGACAGTCCCACCACTTTACAGCTTGCAAGGTAAGGGACAGCAACTTAACTATTTTTTTTTTTCCAGAGGAAGTGTTATGTGGTTGTTATTTCTGGAAGGTTAAAATAGAAAAGCATGAGGGTATTGTATTTTCAAACAAAAGAAGCCTGTGTGGTAGTTGCTGCTGCTAGACAGGTGGTGGAATGCTGTGTGTGGTGGTGAGCTGATCTCTGAGCCCTCCTTGTTCCATGGCAATTCTCTTGAAGGATATCCTCTTGCACCAGAACAGAAACAAGCACCTAAAATGATGTGCTATGATGGATCCTGTGTGTACATCTTTAAGGCCCAGGGATGTACTGAGGCCTTCAGAGCCTTTTGTGTTCTAATTATTGGCTTGAATCAGGTCTATGCAAGTCACTGAAAGTCATTCCCAGCCTACGGTTGTTCAATGTCCATTGTGAAATGAATTGGTTGTGCTTGACAGCTGGGGTAGAACTTAGATGCTTAGATGTACAGCATATTGCCATCAGATTTTTTTCCCCATACACAGCAGAGGTTCTCCTTTTATTTTTTCAGTTCCCTTCTTACCATCAAATATTCTGTAAGCCTTGCTGGGAGCTGGATTGGCAGTGTTTCGGCTGGAAACTATTTCCTGTGCTACCCAGAAGTCCCTGGTCAGGAGTAAGCTTGTGAGATCTGATAATCACAGAATCATAGAATAGTTAGGGTTGGAAAGGACCTCAAGATCATCTACTTCCAACACCCCCACCATGGGCAGGGACACCTCACACTAAACCATGTCACCCAAGGCTTCATCCAACCTGGCCTTAAACACTGCCAGGGATGGAGCACTCACAACTTCCTTGGGCAACCCATTCCAGTGCCTCACCACCCTAACAGGAAAGAATTTCTTCCTTATATCCAATCTAAACCTCCCCTGTTTAAGTTTGAACCCGTTATCCCTTGTCCTGTCACTACAGTCCCTAATGAAGAATCCCTCCCCAGCATCCCTATAGGTCCCCTTCAGATACTGGAAGGCTGCTATGAGGTCTCCACACAGCCTTCTCTTCTCCAGGCTGAACAGTCCCAACTTTCTCAGCCTGCCTTCGTATGGGAGATGCTCCAGTCCCCTGATCATCTTCATGGTCCTCCTCTGGACTTGTTCCAACAGCTCCATGTCCTTTTGATGTTGAGGACACCAAAACTGCACACAATACTCCAGGTGAGGTTTCACAAGAGCAGAGTAGAGGAGCAGGATCACCTCCTTTGCCCTGCTGGTCATGCTCCTTTTGATGCAGCCCAGGATACGGTTGCTTTCTGGGCTGCAAGCACACACTGAAGCTGGCTTCATTTTCTCNCATCGACCACCACCCCCAAGTCCTTCTCTGCAGGGCTGCTCTGAATCTCCTCTTTGCTCAACCTGTAGCTGTGCCTGGGATTGCTCCCACCCAGGTGTAGGACCTTGCACTTGCCATGGTTAAGCTTCATGAGGTTGTCATCAGCCCGCCTCACAAGCGTGTCAAGGTCGCTCTGGATGGCATTCCTTCCCTCCAGTGTATCCACCAAACCACACAGCTTGGTGTCATCAGCAAACTTGCTGAGGGTGCACTCAATCCCACTGTCCATGTCAGCAACAAAGATGTTGACCAAGACCGTTCCCAACACCGATCCCTGAGGGACACCACTCGTCACTGGCCTCCTAGCTGGACTCTGAGCCATTTTGTGTGCAGCCATCCAGCCAGTTCTTTATCCACTGAGTGCTCCACCTATCAAATTGTTGTCTCTCCAATTTAGAGACAAGGATGCCGTGTGGGACAGTGTTGAACGCTTTGAGTCAACATACTTTGAGGAATAATGGCAACCTGAAATCACTAAATACCCTGAGGTTAAGGAATTTACACCAAAGGTAGCAGAGTATAGTCTGGGTTAGCATTATTTCATGTCAGCCTCAGCTGGCCTCCTTTAAAAAATTAGTTAAAATAAAAAATGCTGAAAATTTATACCTCCTAACTTCAGTTCTAGGTTTTTCGTGATGCAGAGAGGTAACATTATTATCATCCATCATTAAATCCACTGAGTGTCAAACTTATCACCTTGACACTTTAATGATCCTTAAGATGTCCTTGTAAAAGCTGGGTACCATGGCAACCACTCAAACACAAGGCCTTGGCACTGCTGAACTTCTCTTAATAAATCAGGCATAATTGGCATCTATGTATTATAATAAATTAAAAGTTATTCAACTGGAATGATTTTATATTGTACAATATTAAGTCATTAAGTTTGCTGTTCTGATGTCTCCTTTGTGATATAATTCCTGTGTGTGCTTTTTAACACAGAAAATTTTCTCTCCCCTTCTTGCAAGATTATAAGTGGGGGGTTCAAAGATGCAGCAAATTAATGTATAGTCTGTTAACTCCAGCCATGTGGGTTCAGTTTCTGGTTAAATCAGGACACCATTGAAATGATTTATTCCCAAGGGCCAAAGTAATTAAATTAAGATGAAATTTACCCATACGTGTACTCAAGGCACTGCATGATTCTTCCAAGGTGGTCTGTCCTTCTTCCCCTTGTCCTCTGCTTCATCCCCCTGCTCAGCCTATAGACCTGTATATCTGAGATGTATAGGCTTGGTAAGGGATGGCTGCTTCCTTGTGTATCCCCCAGACAGTACCTGGAAAGGGGGAGAGGGGATGTGCCATCACCATGCTGCTGATCTGCCAATGGCTCCCAGCACTGCACTTGCTCCATCTGTGCTCCGTCTTGCTGTGTCCGCTCCGGCTCACCCACTGGAAAAGCTTTGGTAAGGAATTACAAATCCTTGGAGGTAGGAGCTTGCAATTACTGAAAAGCAGGGAGTACATGCAAAGAAAATTGCCATATTCTCGAACATTTCCTATCCATTTTGTCCTCTATGGCAACACCAGCTGCAGACAATGGAGTTTGAATTCATTGATTTTAGGCTACAAAAGGTCACCATGCTATCTGTGTAGTGTTTTCTGGGAACAGACTGCCTGAATAGAATATCAAATGTTGGGTGCAAAACTTGTAAAGCATATTAAAAACATTCCCATGACAGAATGAATAGAGCTGATTTTCAAACTTCATCTTCTTTCTTTAAACGTCTTTAAATTATTGATTTTATGAATGGGTCCTTCATGTCACAGAGTTATAAGATATTTCAAAACCAGGATGCTGCAATGTGTACCATGAAAAATTTCCATTTGTTTGCTTCAGATTTGGATTGTAAATGTCTAGATTTTACAGTATATATATATACTATTCTGATAATGAGACTATGCAAGAGGAAAAGAGGACTTTACATTGTACTGTATCATATTTATTCCTTAACATCCAGTAGTGTTCCCACCTAGATGACTTTACAGAGCTAGAAAGTTGGTTAGAAACAGAGCTTTGCATGTGCAGTTCTGGTGTCCTCAACATAAAAAGGACATGGAGCTGTTGGAACAAGTCCAGAGTAGGGCCATGAAGATGATCAGGGCACTGGAGCATCTCCCATAAAAAGACAGGCTGAGAAAGTTGGGACTGTTCAGCCTGGAGAAGAGAAGGCTGCATGGAGACCTCATAGCAGCCTTCCAGTATCTGAAGGGGACCTATAGGGATGCTGGGGAGGGACTCTTCATTAGGGACTGTAGTGACAGGACAAGGGGTAATGGGTTCAAACTTAAACAGGAGAGGTTTAGATTGGATATAAGGAAGAAATTCTTTCCTGTTAGGGTGGTGAGGCACTGGAATGGGTTGCCCAAGGAAGTTGTGAGTGCTCCATCCCTGGCAGTGTTCAAGGCCAGATTGGATGAAGCCTTGGGTGACATGGTTTAGTGTGAGGTGTCCCTGCCCATGGTGGGGGGGTTGGACGTAGATGATCTTGAGGTCCTTTCCAACCCTAACTATTCTATGATTCTGTGATTCTATGACTCAGGCATGAGGAATCCAAGGATAAACTGGACAGATATTGGCCTAGTGCTCCATGCCTTGAAGCTATTTCTGTGACACAGAAGGATTGAGAAATTCCAGCAGCTGGGCTTCTTCAAAGGTGCTTCACTACCACCACTCTCCCACCTGGGAGACAGCTCCCACATACTTCAGGGGCAGAAGAAATGTGTGTTAGCAAACTATGGAGAACACCAGGAGAGTGAATTCACCATGATAATACCAGATGTATTCGTAAGAAGTGGGAATGCAGAGATTTGTCAGGTTGTCAGTCAGGTCACTGTGAGCTCTGGCTGGACTGAGGTCAGTCTGAAAGCTCACTCATTACCTTGTGTGGCCAAATTTTGTGACTCCATTTACTGATTTGTTTGACATGTTCGGTTTTCATTTGATGCCACAGCAATGGCGTATTATCCTTCCCCTCATTTGATACTGAAAATCAATTAAGTGAAAACAAATGGTCCTTTTGAAATATTCTTGCTTCCTGGTCTGTTTACTAGTAAGCAAAGGCTCTTTTTGTGAATGCTCTTTTTGTGGGCACAAGGTCTCTTTGTACACTTTACCAGTAGTGGCAATAACACACTTCCGGATAGGTGTGAATTAAGCTTGCATAAGAAGTTCTCAAAACAGAGGAGTATTTGTATATATACTTAATTTGATGCCTGTTTCAATATTTCACTGATAGAAAAAACTGCAAATACTTATGCAGGTGTTTATCTGGACTGCTGAGCTATTTAAGACTGGTCATCCAGACAGTGAAGTTAAGTCAAAACATAAACATCTATGTGTCTTTGTGATTTTAATGAATATCCTGATTGCCCTTCATGTCCAATTATTTCTTAGGCTTTCCAAATTTGTTTTATCTTCAGCTATCAGCTCTCAAGGACAAAGAGAGCCAATTTTCAATTTCTTTGTTTTCTGGAAAAACTCATTTATCACCTGAAACTCAGATAGTCACACTATTTCAGAAATAGTATTTTCCTGAAATCATTTCCTTAGTCTTATATAAACTTTTATTAAATGTATTTTGGATGCTGATACAGAAAGACTTATTTTTGCCTCTAAAGAAATACTAAATTCTCTAATTAAAATGCAGTGTCCTAAAAGTTGTTACAACAAAGTTTGCTATGCTAATGCCTAGGGCGATAGATGCTGGTTAAAAATAAACTTCTGAGAGGTGTTGCTTGCAAGTATTTTCAAGATGATTTTAGGATATTATTCCACACACTCTAACAACTCACTATTTCCACAGTTCCTTTTGCTACAGATAAACTTTGCTGGTGAAACACTTGCAAAGGTGTTGTGCATTACAGTAGAAGAATATTGTAGGATGGTGGAAGAAAACTAAAGCAGAATAGAAGCCTGTGCAAGACAGGGATCTTGAAAGTTTATGTGATGGCTTTGGACAGGATTAATGGCACGTTGACTGTAGAATAAACTTATTAATTTGGGTATCTTAATGTATTTGTTATCACAGGTGAGCTACCTTAGCTGGGATCAAAACCATTCCTGCTATCCTAGCAAGACTTTGCAAATAGCACCTCTTTTAGAATTTTCTTTTTTTTCTGAAGAGGAGTTGCTGCTTTAGATGTTCCAGGAATTCTTCTGTTTAATTAGATTAAAATGTTCATTTGGATGTAATGGATCTAACAGAAAAATCATTGTCAGGTTGCTACATGAGAAAATTTACAAACAGCTAGTATTTCCCCATCTTATCCATCATTTAGGAGCCTTAGCCAAGCCACGTACCCAGTAGATGCTCTCCTCCAGGCTTGATATTTGTGACTGATGATGCCATTCCTGTTCTTTCAAAACAGGGTTTTATTAAAAAAGAAAAATACAGGTAAGGGAAAGCCTTAAAACAATGAAATAGGTACACCCTGATGTGGGTGATGCTGAGGGATGTGTCCTGCCTCCTCACCAGTGGATGTTACACTCAGATGCTCATGATTTAAGCGCTTAGTTTATTAGAAACTGCAGTGTTTATATAAAAACAGAAGAAAGGAGGGAGAAAGTAGCATGTGATGATTTGCAGCACTTCACTCTTGAGCTCCTGCCTATGACAGTGTTTTTGTTCATGATTTCCTTTGCAATCAACCTTTTTCTTTTCCTTTTTAATAGAAACAGAAAATCTGATGTCTGACCAAGGCAGCTCTGGCAGCCTGTCCTTTGCCTGTGCTTTAATTCAATGCGCACCAGCAGGTGTCCAATACTCACTTCTTGGTGCTTATATTTTGTGTTTCATCCAGTGGCATCCTCGGAGCTAAAAAGTGGTGGTCCTTAGTTCAAGTTTCATATCTGTGTGGGAGAGCAGAAGTGTGAACTGTGACTGCAGCTGGTACAGACCCAATGTGACACAGCTTTGATCTGTTTAGGTTCCTGTTGCTGCTTCCAACACCAGTTACAGTCTCCCTGTATGAGGGAAGGCTTATGCAGCTTGTGTCTGGAAGGGGGTTACTCTGTGCCTGAACTCAGTTCAGTCTCTGCCTCCCAGGCTGAGGTCCTGTTGCATCAAAAGAACATGCCTGAATAATTTTCCCAGAAGCTGTGCAGTCCAAGCAGCTTCTCATCTAGGTGCTAAGGGAGTTCTAAGGCAGCAGAAAATGGCTGTCGAGTAACCTTGTGAACAATACAATTTTTGAATTGGTTGTTTGTTTTCCCCTTCCATTATGAGATCTGACTTGCAGGTTGTCAACGTCTCTCCTTACAGTGTGTGGGTAACAGTGTGAGTATGACAAGGATGGCTATGAATAATTTTACATCTAATTGTGTTGTAACGCATGTGTATTTGTGATTTCTGTGTTGTAGGCATTTAACTGAAGGAAATTTCCTCTCCCCAAGACAGGAGGAAGACTGCTTCACCCTCCAGACTCTGAGGACTTACCCTGTGACTCCTGAAGGCAATGTTACTTTCTATTTTCCATAATCTAAAATCAATTATTTTACAGAAAGAATAGTTTTATTTTGATTTTCTGCATGGAAAGACCACATGTATAATTAGCTGTGGACATGTTAGAATTGTCCGATGCTTCTCTGTCCCCAAAACACTGTACAGAAGCTTGACTCTTGGGAAAAATAACAGAAAAGACATCAGGTACTCTTAATTAAAAATACTTCTAAACTAAGGTTTTATGGTTGCTCTCATAAGCATATTTGTTCATCACTGCTGCTGGATTTATTGAGTTTATTGGAAGTTGGTAGTTGTTGAATAATGGTGGAAAGGTGTCTTTTTGCTATTACAATAGGACCAGTAGCAGATATTTAGAATATCCCCATCACGCTGCAATGCCATTATCACTTTTATCATAAAAGAGTTACATATCTCTGTATATGAAAAATGTATTCTAGAACTACTCTGAATTAGTTTTTAATGTACTGTGACCTTGAATTGCCCCGGGATATTAATGCTAAATGATTACTTCTGAATGCTTTTTGAATAGCTGCACAGAGCAATTAAATGCACCATACATCACACATGACATAGTTAAATGCCTCTTCTGGTCAAGGAACCTAAACAGTGCTTTCAAATGATGGTAATTCCACATTACTAAACTTGAAAAAGAAAAAAAAGAAGTAATTTGTTAGTATTAAGATAAACATAACCTGGAAGAGGTTATATCCTTTGCCTGAGATGGGACAAAATAAAAAGATTTTCTTTATGGTTATCTACAAGGAAGATCACTACAAAACCAATGCCCCATCGCACAACATTTTTTCTCTGGACAAAGGGAGCAATAGAAATAAATCCCTCACTTTCAGACAAGTTGCCATTTTTTTTTCCTGTAAAATAAAAGAATAAAGGATATGGCTCATAAAATGGGTATAAAATGTGGACACTGCTATTATGTATGTTATATTGCACGGCAGTTGATTTTAGACTGTGGAAGAACATAAATCTGATGTCTGCAGAACCTTCTTATAAAATAAGTGGAGCTCAGAAATGATCACAGGGGCCAAAATTACTCTGGTAACAGGAATAGAGACTTTTGATTGGGTTCCTGGTTCAAATATGACCTGGGCTTGTTTCTCTAAAATGCTATGACTACTTGAAAGCATGCGTTATTCCAGATAGAGTGGCAATTTTGGCTCAGGTCATAGCAGACATATCACCCCCCTTGGTATTCAGTGGGTATAAACATTCAGCTTGACTGTTTCTTTGTGTTCCAAATAAAAATCAGCACAACTGCTTGTTACTACACATCAGACACTGGTGACAAGTGTCTGATAGACTCAACTTTCAAACTGCCCCCCAGCCTGTTGCTACAGATCATTTCCTGACCTCCAGCCTGGTTCCCGGCAGCAATTCCCACCCCGTGCTGAAGCAAGAGTGTCCCTGTCCCTGTTCCCCTGCCTAGCTCCCCCCAGGCTCTGCTGAGGTTGAGACATCATCATGTGTCAGGCAAACTGTCTAAACCACAAAAATGTTAATGGAAAATACATACTGACCTTGAAAATGGCTCTCGAGTAATTCCAGGGAACTGAGCAAGGTCCTGGGAAAAAAGAAAAGAAGAATATGAAGCATGTACAGGGCATGCTTCATATGAGAGTTCCAACTTTTACTGGTGCTCTTGCTCAGGTTTTGGAGTAGGGTGAATTGCATCCACTAGATGAAAAGGGTTAAGGAAGTGGGGCTGTGAAGCCCTGGTAAACAGAGCAGGTTTTGGAACCTGGCTTTGTTAGCTGTGTGCTGTGAAGCCCCAGGGCATTGCTGGGGGAAAGGTGGGTGGTTGGCAGGCAGAAAGATGATTGCTAGAGGCAGCAGTTCATTATGGCAGGAGAGAAGCCCACAAAGAATATGTCTAACAAAGGATCCATTTCTCTCTACTGGGTGCTTTAACTTTCACACACTTACAGGGAACAAACCAGGAACTTCCAGAAGTACATGCTGGGGTAGAGTGAGGAGTGAGAGCTACCATTCGTAGGGGAATTGGTTATTCAGCTCTAAGATAGTTTTCACTGCAAGTTTTCAGTGTGAAGAAACACACTGTTGTATGACTGGATTAGAGTGTGAAGACAAGCTGTATGTGCTTTATAAAAGGAGCAAAAAGATTTTATGATGAAACAGATTCGATGTTCCAGCTACTAAAGTCAGCTGCTATGTGATGAAATCTGCTTTATACTGCCCCATGTCAGCTAGTGAGGATGTAGGCGTAAACATCTTTGGAAAGTTAGAGCATGAGTTAGACTAGCCCAAGGCAAGCAAAACATGCATGACTGGCACTTGCATGGCAGGTAATCCAAGCTGACATTGACCTTGCCAACATTACATGACAATATTTTTGCTAGAGTAAACTGACCTTGAGTTTCCTGGCAGTGTTAGGTTCCAGCAGGCTTCCCTGCAGTGTGAGGACAGCACAGTCCTGTTCTGTTTATTGTAGAGTTTGGAAATGTTTATATGGTCAGCACAAATATGTCTTCTGCAATCCCTAGTCTTTGATTTGCTACTGGCCTCAGAGATTTTATCACGTTCTCAAATTATATAGATCACTTATCATCTCGTGGCCTTCATAGCATGTTAGATTGTGACCTTTCTTTGCACATATATGAGGATAAGAAAGTGTCCTGGGAAACATTTCTTGCTTACTGGCCTGCAGAAGGGTCGGTAACCATCATGGCTATGTGTGCAAAATACATGGTGAGAAAATTTTCCCAAGTCAGGGTGGATGATTCTCTTCAGCTTTCTCTGCTTCACTGGAAGGGAATAACCTGTGCTGTTGAACTGGTGCAGTCTGTGCACCCCTTCCTGCTGCAGCTTCCTTCAGAACCAAACTCCTCTGTTGGGACTCCTGTGGGACTTGTTTTACTCTCAATTTCATTTGCTTTGACTAAGATTTACTAAAACTGGGACATATTTTATGGTTTAGTTTTATCTTCTCCACACCACAGTTTGATGTGAAACCTTTTGTTCTGTTAATCTGAGAAAAGCCCCAACACAAATCCAGCACCAAGCATTTTTTAACATTAATTGTCATGCAGAATTTATTATTGATTACTTTGGAAAATTTAAAGCTTCGTGAAGTGTGATCCCACAAATTTATTATGGGGAAAAGAGTAAACAGAAGGTAGAAATGACTAGAAGCTGCTTTCATGGGACAGAGTCAGATTGTATCTTACCTTTGTCAGCTTTAAACAGGAGCAATAGCTTTCTGGGGGGGCAGATCTGTCTTAGAAGTTTTTGGTGTGATGAACTTCAGGTACTGTGGAAAGAGCTGGTGATCTTTGACTGTTTTTAAATAAATGAGTAAATTAATCAGTCTTTTTTTTTTTCTCCTCACATTTGTATTCATTGTATGTGTTTTTCTTTGAAGGCTGTGGAGTATAAAGGATGGAGACCACAACAGGAATCTTCACAGCCAACTGGGAATTCGTTTCCTGTTGTCTATCTGGCAGAACTGACAAAATCAGTCTTCTCATCTTTCTTCATTAATTTCTTTTTCTATCCCATAAGTGTGTGTAGAATAATTAGGTAATGGGACTAATTCTGTTTTCATTTACACTAATGGCATTAAGTGTGATACCTGATGAGATCAATAAAATCAAATAACCCTGAAGAAAGTGCTGAGGTCAGAATCACAGACAGTATTTGAAAACCAGTAAATACAGTCTTTCACCCAGGCTCTAGAGTCTTGTGGGTTTTATATTCCCTATGCATTCCTAGCAATCTCATTTTTTTTTTTAATCCAGGTGTGTGCAGCACTGCTCAATGTCATTGTCTCAGTTTTGTCATTGCTCAATGACATTATTGCATTGTTCAATGTCATTATCTGGGAAATGCAACCACTTCAAAGAATGGATGGGCTGTTACGATACTTAACTGTACCGCAACACTAACATTGCCCAGAACAAGATGGAATTGTTCTTTCTGCTGTTCTGAAACTATGGAGTCATTCTGAAATGCAGAGATAGGACACAGTAGTACAGCTGTGGGCTGAAGCTTGCTAAGGTAGGGAAGGGACCAATCTTTTCAGTTGTAGGAGCTCTATTGAAGTCGATTTCCCCATTTACTTCAAATTTAATCCAGATATATTTTCTTTTGGTTTAAAGTTAATTCAAATAAATCCCCCATTTACTCATTTTTGCTTGGACACAATGTATTTTTCCAAAAATATTTTCAGTCTTGAGCATAATTTTAATGCTGGTATTGGATTAACTTCTTCATATCATTTTTATCTCTTAAACTATTACAACTTTATTATTATCATTACGGTAATGTGGTGACCAGAACTGAACACAAAACTCTAAACTCCCTGCCAGAACCTTATATAATAGGAGAACAATGGAAGAATGTTGTTAATTTTAAATGCAAAATTATAAATCAATTACAGTGATGGCAAAAGCCCTTCGTGACATGCCACAATTTTCTTTCAAAGACATTTAAACCTATTTCACATGCTGAACAATCTGTAATAAATTATGATTTTTTCCCCCTCCTGAAATGAAGCTATAATTATGACAGTTGAATTCTTGTTCTGAGAAATAAGGTGGCATTTAATTCCTTGAGAACAAATGACACTCACAAAAGAACAGTTAATTATTCTCAGCTGCAAAAAAAAAAAAAATAAAGAGGGTTGGGGAGGGTAGGGAGAGAAAAAAATATGAAAGAGAATGTGGTAGCACTTGATGTGAAGTGTCTATTAATGAATCCTTAACGAAAGCTGTACTGAGATTGAACTTTCCTTGGTGTCCCTGTCACTGAGTGACAATCTTTAAGTCCAACCCTTCCCATAAAATCAAAACCACATTCAGTGAAGGGATGTATCTTCAGGAAATATAACATCTCTGTTGCCAAACCTTCAATATGCAAATAAAAAAAATGCAATAAAACTCTAATGCCAATCAGGAGGGCAAAATACATGCATAAGTCAGCTCTGCAGTTTCAGGTTGCATTGCAATGGGACCATGGTACAATTAGTCTTAATACTTTTTAATTTCCATGCTATTGCAATAAGATGAATTATTTTGACTTTTGCTAGTATTAAAAAGGCAGTAAAGATGAATGATAACCAGACAGCTCCCTCAAACTCCAAATATGTGACTGTGTGTGTAACTTCTTACACGCATGACCACATGGGGGTTACAGGACAAAGGACTTGCCAGATCCAAAGTTTCTTCCCTGAAAGTACTGATCACCTCAGTTTTCTGCTGTAGCTTTGGAGCAACCAGTGAACAGCTGAATGCATTAGCACAGGTCGTGCTGCATCTCACGTTTTCAGTTCCTTCTAGTTGGTGAAGAGTTGCCAGCCTTGCTAATCTGCACTCCTTCCTCAGGGAAGAGAGATGTTTCAGGAGGGCCATACTAAGTGGAAGACCCTCATCCTTCTTTGTTCAATTATGATTTGTGAATTGGCTAATTTGGGGGCTCTCTGAAATGTAGTCAGAACAACACAGTTGCATGTAAAACAAGGCCTAATGCACTGAGTTACATTAATGCTAAATCAAAGATGATTGGATTAATTGCTGTTTCATTTTATCTTCCATGCACGTGTGGTGCTGGCAGAATTTCAGAGCTTTTAGAAAAATTAATTGAGAATGGGGAAATGATATAGGCAAGAAGACTTTTGCATTGTGTCTTTCTGCTGGCTGTTAGGGGGTATACAGTCTAAAATTGGGAGGTTATAATGTATTTCTTATCATTTTTATGTTTTACATTGCTCATAAAATGAAAGAAAATTAATTATCATGCTGTATGTGAGGTACTGGATATTATAACTGCTCATTATACCTCAGGGAGAAAGTACACTTCCCATAAAACTTTCTTCATAACAAAGCACACGAGAAAGATGCTTAATATCTAATGTGGAAAAGGAGATATTCAGAATGTAGAAGTTCACACTTTAAAATAATATTCACATATTTTTCCCTTTGTCACCTTTATATTCGAATATGGTTAAATCCTTTGGTAGAATGACATAATAGAATAATGTGGAAGCTCACACTATTGGTTATTTTATTTGTCCACTCAGTTCTGAGAGCAAATAGAAAATTTATTAATGCAATGTAAAATATTCCCCATCAGGTAAAAGTAATTCTGTTAATGAACATGATTACAGCATTTTCTGTATTCCACTTATTGGAATACAGAAAATGTAGTGTTTGCAAGAACCATGGAATTAATAGACTTCAAAATACTTGGGAAATCAATTAAAATACATGTTCAAGATTATAAAAATGGCTGTGCATGTGTTTAACTTGAAAATGAACAGTAAAAGAATAAAACCCTCAGCCAGAGCATTTCAAAGTGCCCTTTCCTGACCAGTAGCAAAGCTTGCCAAAAGATTTGCGGAACAGATATTTTTCCATGGCTTTTAATTGGGAAGGTACACTGCCAGCAAGAATTTGAGGTAGTTGTAAGTTTGCACTTGTCCCTTGCCCTCCCTTAGGGCATTCTCACACTGACTATGTGTTTTCTGTATTTATAGGATTATTTATATCCCTGTGTGCTAATAAATGCCCATTAACTTTGCTTTGCTGCTTCTGCAGCTGGACTTAGTGAGGGGTGGTTGCTCCCAGGTGAAGGAGGCTGGGTGGTGAGGGTGGTGGCATGGCAGGGTGATGTCCCCACTGCCCTTGGCCCTGTCCCACCTCCCCCAGGCAAGGACAGCAGGCCACTGATGGGACCCAATTTGTGGAGAGCATGAGCTGTGTTCCTGTTTAGCTGTTGGTGATTCCACTGCCCTGCTGCTGAGCTGCTGGGGCAATGTCTATGCCTGGGGATCACCAGACTTCCTGATCACACCAATAGACAGGCTAGCCTTGGCACCAGAGGCTGGCCAGGAGAAGTTAGGAGGTAGAAGAAACACCGGGTTGTACTGGTGCTTTGTCTAGCCTATTTCCACATCAGTTTTGCAGTGTGGGGACAAGCTCTTTGGTGAGGGAGCTCCAGGGTTGCAGTGAGCATGTGTGCTTCTCTAGCCATGCAGCCTGAGCCACGGTTTCAGGCACAGACCAATGACCAGCTGACCTGCCACTGTTGCACTGTTCAGCCAAATGGAGCTGTGCTTTGAGAGGGCCATTTGGTCTGCCTCTGCTTTCCTAAAGCTGTCTGTCTCACAGGTGTGGGAAACATTTTCCCAGACAATCAAATGAAGTGGTTTTACTTTTTATTTTATTTATTTTTTTTTTTTTCACTAACTGTAATAGCAGGTGTGTTTTACCCTGTGGATTTTTAATACCACTTTGTCTTCTTGGGCTATATATTACTGTAGAGATCTGCCCCTGTGAAATAGGAAACTAGTCTGTGTTACTCTTTCCCATGTAGTCAGTACCAAAAGTTATGGATGTGATTGTGCTTTCATTTACAGTTTTTAAGCTTTTTAGCCTTTCTTGGCTCCTGCAGAAGTGATCTTAGTGCTCTGGAAAAGTGAAGATACAAGGCTATATCCTCTGCTTGTTGTACTGGACATTTCTGCTCTAGCACGAACAGCAACATGAAACCGTGTGCCAACCTGTTTATTTGCTTATCCAAAGATAGCGTCTCTTGGGAAAAGATGATGAAACAAATAATATGCATTCCACTTTTCAATCACCTATGGACCTCGGAACAGAATCACCTTCCCTTGAGACATGCTGCAGATGCAGGGGTTTTATTTATGTGAATGTATCACTGCTGATCTAAACCTGGGAAATCTGGCATGGTTTTAGTATATTTCTCTGCTATAGCAATATCAGATGCAATCTTCACTAGAATTTTGGACTGCATTAGTGATGAAAATACAGTAACACAGGTAATGTAATTGAAGGCCAATGATCACAGAGGAATAAAGAACTGAAACAATCTAGGACGAATCTCAGCATAAATGATGCAGTGTATCTATATCTACATAGATACTCTAATGAATAAGAACCATTCTGCTGTTTCCTAAACCAGCCCATGCTGAATCAATAGAAAGCACAATATGCCAACAGTTTTGGGACAGTTACATCACATATGAGCAGGTAGTGGTGTTTAAATGGAAGGAGAGTTTACGAAGTTGATTTACAAGTTTCTTGTCTTTAAAGAACAATATTCTTACATATACTTCCAGGAGAGATGAGAATGCAAAGACCTTGTCCAGACCACAAGAAATGAGTGCATGTCTGGTTGTGAAGGACTTTCTTTTATGTTTCAGTATTTCCTGAGAGCAATAAGTAAAATGAGAAACAATGAGAGAAAAGCTGCAAATCCAAGGACAGCATTACACAAATCACAGTTGTCTCAATCACCAAAAGAACACAAGGGGCTTCAGATAACTTTTAGCACATTTATCATTCAAGAAATTGGATTTGAGGCTGAAAGAGATGCCTTCTTTTACAATGCATTCATTACTACCTGATTGTTGGTATAACGCAATACAATATCTGCTTTATGCTGACAGATAGAGTTAGGGTTGTTTGGAGTGCAATAGATCTGAAAGATGTAATGCCATCAAGTAGTTTGCTTAAGTGAGGTGAAGGTCTAGTACTTCAGGTGCCAAAAATGTATAGTTCAAACATCATTTACTCTTCCAAGGAAATCTGTTTCAAATCAGCATCCTGGTCCTTTTCTGTAAGAGACCCCAATTAAAGGAAATTGCTATATTTTTCTATTTGGAAAAAAATAGTCCAAGTAATTTTATCCTTCTAATGCTTTTTACATATCGTGAACTCCTTATATATGCAAACATGATGAAAAGGAGTTAGAGGGAGACAGAGTGGGCACCTATTAATGAGTTTCACTATATATTGTGTACTTCCCATGCAAGTGAATGAGAGAGGTGAGATATAGAAAAGGGTCAAGAGCTGCTGAAGTCCTGTAATTCCTCTGAAGGGAAGATTTTCCATGAGATTTCTTTTCATTTGTACCTTATCTTCCACAGAATATGAAGATGGGCAGACCTGTGGTCAAACCGTGAATAAAAGTCCCTGATGCAATAGTGAAGGAAGCCCTGGTGAGCAGAGTATGAACCTCAGTGGACCAGGGTAAAGCCCAAGCTACTTTCTTCCTGCACATACTGCAGTGGATTTCCTCTTTCCAGTTGAACTTTACTTTGTGTGGGATGTCTTTAAGAATAGGAACTAAGAAATGTTGCTGCCCATATGCATCATTATTTAGTCTTAGAGTCATAGAATAGTCAGGGTTGGAAAGGACCTTAAAATCATCTAGTTCTACCCCCCTGCCATGGGCAGGAACACCTCATGCTAGATCATAGACCCACAGAGTGATTTGTGTGGAAAGGGACTTCAGGAGGCTATCTAGTCCAGCTTCTCTCAGAGCAGGACTAATCAGTTCAGGTTGCTCAGGGCTGCATCCTCTCAAGTCTGCAACACCTTCAAGGATGGAGATTCACAGCCTCTCTGAGCAGCCTGGTCCAGTGTCTGACTACCATTGTGTTAAAAATAAATAATATTCTCCTAATATTAAATCAGAAGTTCCCATGTTCCAGATTGGTCCCTTGCTCATCACTCCATCACTACACACCTCTAAAAAGAGTCTGACTACCATCTTCTCTGTACCCTCCAATACAGACAACAGTAAGGTCTCCGCTGAATCCTATCCTCTTGCAAATACTTCTATTGGAACACTTATCGGGAAGTGTGTGACAACATTTTTCTAGGAATGAAAGTGGCATTTCTACTTGCTGCCCATAGTCTGTCCTCAATATCTGTTCTGCATTGCTGTTAAAGAGCTTAAAATCTTGTTTATAGCCATAGACTACCTTTTTAAGCTGTTTTAAAAATGTTCTCTGCTGCTGCCTGTTCAATCCAGGTTGATTTCTAAGTGCTTCTCATTGATGTAAGCCATGACTATAGCATGCATGTTACTGATTTTTCAGATTGGTGGCGGAAACAGAAAATATGAGGAAGGATAATTTTGGGTGGAACACAACATTTTACTTAACTGAAAAAACCTTTGCTTACTCCTTCATCAGAGGAAGTGCTAAAAACCCACAAAAGGATAAGAGAAGAAAGAAGCAGTGATTGGCCTCATGTAGCCTTGGGATACTGTTGTTACATTTTTGCATTGAGAAGGTGGCATCCTAGAATACTTCAACACTTTTCAATTTTTAAAATCAAAACTTCAGCTGTACTTGTCACAAATGCGTAGCATGCTTTGACTGACCCTACCATACATTTTTCAGCCAATCAATCATTTGTCTGGAAGATTTCAGCCAACTCCATTCCCAACCTTTCGGGAAGCACCAGCTCGTATGCCAACATCAGCATGTGAATGCACAGCTCTTGGTTCATGGAGAAATCATACTGAAACCATCTTCAGAGACTGTTTTTTGCCCTTGTCATGTCTGCTTTTGAATTTCATGCCAAGACTGCACCTCAGAGTGTCTAGGAAAGTAAAAATACTGAAAGAAGGAATGACTTTTAGAGCAGAGGTGCAACAGTAGTGAACATTTATAAATGATTCTGACAGCATTCTTGGCATCTGGCTGGCAGTTTCATGTAATCAGGTTTCTCCTTTAGTTCCTGTTATGTTAATTTATTGGTTTGCAGATCTGAAAAATTGCAGCTTACACTCTGTTCAGCTTCTAGGTTCAGACTCATCGTTTTAAAAACTGCACTGTGCAATATGGGAATCTGGGCTTTTTAATGGAGGCTTTAACGATTGCAGTTAAATTATTTGGGGTAGGGGAAAGACATATCCAAGGATAACACCTGTTTTGATGCAATTAAAGCCCTACAGCAGTGTAAGAATAAAATACTTCCAGAAAACCTTGCTCTGTAAAGTTTAAGATGATTACAGGACCAAAGGGGTTGCAATTAGTTAGTCCTTGGAAATAGATTGGTAATGATGGAAACTGACTGGTTTGAACTTACTATTGTCCAGGTGCAATGGAAGGTGTATGGTGGTGACATTTTAAGACACAGAAGAATAATTGGAAGGACAGGTGCTGCTTGAGCTGAAACTTGCCTATCTTGGTGTACGCAAACTGAGGTAAAACTGCTGGTGCAGTGCAGTGTCTTTAAAACAGGATCAATTATGTTATTTTATTTTAAAAAGCGATAAAATGTGTCATGGGTTCCTCTGGCCTTTCCTGCACTACTGTCCCTTAGCAACTGTCTTTGTGAAAGTCATAAACTCAGAATAAATCAAACACAACTTTCCCCAAAGCAAACTAAGACTCCCGTTTATTTCTTTGCCAAGTGCTCTCGTGCAGCAGACAAGTGTAGTTCTGAAATCTTTACAGCCCAGCCTGATGTTTTCTTGCAGAGAACATGTGGGGGAAATGTAGCTCCTTGCTTACAGTGAGATTTTTTTTCTCTTGTCTTCTGGGCTCACTTGGCATTCACACGGGTCTAGCTTAAAGCATAAACCCCAGGCTTGGGTTATTGTGTGTTCAGTTTCTTTCCTCTCCTGACACTTCAGATACGTCATGTCCTCTGTTTGCTTCCAGACTTCAGTCCAGGTGGACAGGAAGGAGCTTGAAGCACTGTGCTGGGAGGAAATCTGAAATGAAGGATGTGGGGGAAAAGAGGAATATGGAATGGGAATCCAGTTTGGGGTAAATGAGGGTACTGACAGTGTCCCAGGCTAGGAGAGGCTTTGGTGCAGCAGAGACAGCTGCACCTGATGAGGGTGCAGGGACTGGGATACCTGAGCTCTGGACTAGGAGCAACATTCTGGGAGGTATCAGGACACCCCTCATGAAGGGCTGCTTCCTGTTTCATTCCCAGCCTCTGTGCTGTCTGGCATGCATCCTTACTGGGCCCCTGTCCTCTCCCTTAACTCTATTCGGGCACAGGCACTGCAGGATATGTTCCTAGCACTCATAGCTTTGCTACAGTGCCTTGGACCTGCCTGCTTCTGTCATTTGCAAGGCATTTCTTTGCAGAGTGCATATCCCTCTTTGAGAAATCTATGCAAAAATAGCTGTGCAGTTTCTGCACTCCCTGAAGTCCACACTTGTAGCTGGGCACACCTCTTGCTATTTGCCACATATTTCCATGGAGAACTGTGTTAGAAGTTGCTTATTGATCTTAAAATTAGCTCACGATCTTTATTAAACCACTAGTGTTTATAGCCACTAGTAACTTGATGTTCTCCAGCCCAAATTGCTGCAATAAAGTGAAAGTTTTTGGTTGATATGTCAACAGAATATTCTAAGAAACAATAGAAATCAACTAACAGAAAAGAAAAAGCCCTCCAGAAAAGCCTCACCAACCCTCTGCTTGGATTAATTTGCTCCAACCACATATGGAAAGTGTCTAATCTTTGTATTAAACCCAACCACTGCCTATTGTATTGACAGTACAGATGAAAGCAGGAAAAGAATGAGCTGAAGAGCTACCTGGTCCTCAGTTTAATTTTGTGATTCTCTTGCTCTGACCCTAGCTATTCATTCAGTTTTATTATACTCCAGTTGCCTCAGTGGTAGGTGAAGGCAAGATTAAGACATTGTCTCTCCAATTATAAAAATCCTGGGTAGAGAAACATGTAATGATTCTGCTCCTAAATGGGGTGGAAGGGTCACTGGCTAGATTAAGATAGAGTGAGCTAAATTCATCTGTGATAATACTGGATTGGTTTTGCTGGAGTTAGGGCAGGGATTGCCTTGCCCCAGTATGTGTTATTTCCTCCCACCTTTAATGAACTAGAGGGACCTGTCAGGACTTAATCCAATTACTGATGACATTGGAGAAAACAGCAGCAGAAGAGGGCTGGATGGAAGAAATGTATTAACACAGAAAAAGCTCGTATTTTTCCAAAGAAGAAGGCTGAGAACAAATCCTGGAAATTGTCAAATGATCTTTTTTTTTGATTCTTCACATAGTTTAGGAATAATTGGTTCATTTGTGATCATTTAACTGATAAAACCACAGTAAACAAAGAAACTGGTTTCAGTTCTGAACAGGAATTGAAACCATTACTTTTTTTCTAGCTGGTTTGCATATGGCTTAAAAATAATTACAGAAAAAATGAAGTTTGTGTTTAAAAGGGTATCAGTTATGAGACACGTCTGCAGGACTCCCATGAACTAAAGAGAGCAGCTTTACCCGGACTGACCCACAGATTTGCCTCCCAGGCATTCAGGAATGATTGTTTTAAAAAAGAAATACTGCTAACAGGTTTACCTTGCTCATTCTGTTAAAATAGCATTCCTAATATTTTTTTATTTCCAGTAATTTTTATCCTATTTGCAAATCTAGCATATGCACATAACATTGAGTAATTGGCACCTAAACCATTCACTGCCCTGCCACATTCAGGATTGGGTTGGAAGGCACCATCAAAGGTCATCCAGTCCAAACCCCTTGCAATGACCAATGACATCTTCAACTAGATCAGGTTGCCCAAAACCACTTTTTGCTTAGC
Source organism: Agapornis roseicollis (assembly GCA_002631895.1). Lineage (NCBI taxonomy): Eukaryota > Metazoa > Chordata > Aves > Psittaciformes > Psittacidae > Agapornis > Agapornis roseicollis. The sequence continues at coordinate 218,892 of NDXB01014864.1, read as the reverse complement.
CCCACTTGTAGGTTGCTTGGTGGAACTGATGTTTTGTGTTTCCACTCCTTGCTTAGGTGATCCCCACCTCAGTGTTCCGGGTATCCACAAGAATGAAAAGTTTAAGTAGTCACAGAAATATCTGTGTAAAATGCACATAGAATCAGACTCATAGAATAGTTAGGATTGGAAAGGACTTTAAGATCATTTAGTTCCAACACCCCCAACATGGGCAGGGACACCTCACACTAAACCATGACACCCAAGGCTTCATCCAATCTGGCCTTGAACACTGCCAGGGATGGAGCACTCACAACCTCCCTTGGGCAACCCATTCCAGTTCTTCACCACCCTAACAGGAAAGAATTTCTTCCTTGTATCCAATCTAAACCTCCCCTGTTTAAGTTTGAACTCATTATCCCTTGTCCTGTCACTACAGTCCCTAATGAAGAGTCCCTCCCCAGCATCCCTATAGGCCCCCTTCAGATACTGGAAGGCTGCTATGAGGTCTCCACACAGCCTTCTCTTCCCCAGGCTGAACAATCCCAACTCTCTCAGCCTGTCTTCGCATGGCAGATGCTCCAGTCCCCTGATCATCCTCGTGGCCCTCCTCTGGACTTGTTCCAACAGCTCCATGTCCTTTTGATGTCGAGGACNCCCAACTCTCTCAGCCTGTCTTCGCATGGCAGATGCTCCAGTCCCCTGATCATCCTCGTGGCCCTCCTCTGGACTTGTTCCAACAGCTCCATGTCCTTTTGATGTTGAGGACACCAGAACTGCACACAATACTCCAGGTGAGGTTTCACAAGAGCAGAGTAGAGGGGCAGGATCACCTCCTTTGCCCTGCTGGTCATGCTCCTTTTGATGCAGCCCAGGATACAGTTGGCTTCCTGGGCTGCAAGCACACACTGAAGCCGGCTCATGTTCATTTTGTCATCAACCACCACCCCCAAGTCCTTCTCTGCAGGGCTGCTCTGAATCTCCTCTTTGCTCAACCTGTAGCTGGGGATTGCTCNCCCAAGTCCTTCTCTGCAGGGCTGCTCTGAATCTCCTCTTTGCTCAACCTGTAGCTGTGCCTGGGATTGCTCCCACCCAGGTGTAGGACCTTGCACTTGTCATGGTTCAACTTCATGAGGTTGGCATCAGCCCACCTCACAAGTGTGTCAAGGTCCCTCTGGATGGCATTCCTTCCCTCCAGCGTATCCACTGAACCACACAGCTTGGTGTCATCGGCAAACTTGCTGAGGGCGCACTCAATCCCACTGTCCATGTCAGCAACAAAGATGTTGACCAAGACCGGTCCCAACACCGATCCCTGAGGGACACCACTCATCACTGGCCTCCAGCCAGACACTGAGCCATTGTCCAGAACTCTTTGTGTGCAGCCATCCAGCCAGTTCTTTATCCACTGAGTGCTCCACCTATCAAATTGTTGTCTCTCCAATTTAGAGACAAGGATGCCGTGTGGGACAGTGTTGAATGCTTTGAACAAGTAATATGTATGAGATTCCTATTTTGCTGACCCTCAATAAGTGCTTCTGATTGCAGCATGGTTTAAACAGGGATTTATTCCTTACTATGGTTGTTTCCAATAGTCTTAATGGATTAAGATATGCAGATTTTTTGTTCTTGTGATCCACTTGAACACCTTTTGAAGTAGGTTAGTCCCATGTGGGTAGATATGAAGAAAGCAAATCCCAGGCCAGGTCTGGGGAAGGTGTTTCACCACTGTGTCTTGTGCAAAGGTCTGGCTGTCATGTCTAGAATTCACTGCTGAGACTTTTGGCAGTTTCAATTTAATTCATAAGCAATAATGAGCTCTTGGATAGGGTCTTTCTGTGTCTGGGCTGCCTTTTTTAGACAGGTGGTAAAAAATGCATTTTGAAGTTATGACTGATGTCTGTTCAGTTGCTATATTTAAATTCTAATAGACTTTTAGAAAGACTGTCTTAGCCCAGCAGGATTTAACTTCATTAGTTTTGAAACAGGAGAGAAATGTTAGCCACTGTGCAGTCTTTGATTATGCTCTGGGGAATTTCCTAGGGTTAAATTAACCACAGGGGAACTCTACTCCTGTTCTTTGAATGCCAGTGAAACATATTGAGAAATACAGGAGGAAAACTGATTATAAATTTAAAATGTAAACCCAATAAAGTTCATCTTATGTATAATCCCTAGTGCACAGTACGTTCTGTGTACTTGCACCATTTAATGTTAATTATACCATTTATTTTATACTTTGTTTTTGCTTTATGAAAAAGTCACACCACCAGCAATAGGATTTGACCATAAAGACACTTCCTGAAAACTACCATTTCACCAGACTCAGTTTAAATTCAGGAGGGAGATAATTTAGCCACTAAATGTCCTGCCTTATCCACAGCGTCACTGGAGAATTACTCTCTAGCTTTGCTTTCATCTCCCAGCTGCTGACAATTTAGCAGTGCTGCTCGCCTTTAATTAATCTCTTTGATCTACATGTAGAAGGTCAGTGTCAATGATGACGGCAGAATGAGCAGAAATATTCATCCAAAAGATGCATTTTGGAAGATACGGTGTCATTGGAATCAAAATCATTTTTTGTCACTTTTTTATGTTATACTTGGAAAATATGAAATGAAAGATTGTTTCTAGTTTCATATATCAACAAAGATTTCAGTGATTTAGTTTCTAAAAAAATTAAAATTAACCAGTTTTTATTTTCTTGTCATCTGATGATTTCCCTTTTACCACCTCATCCCACTCATTTCAAATAGAAAATTAAGGATGGAAGGCAGGAGTTAACCATCTAAAGGTGAAGAAATTGCCTCCTTCCTCACAGAAGAGTTAGAAAAATGTAAAAAAACCTGTGAATTTATGTTTTCTTCCATTAAAGACACTTAAATGTCCCTCCCTTTTTGTACTGAAAAACAAGTTGAGGAAATTATGAAAACTCATTCTTTTAAAATTAGTATTTTTGTACTGCCAAAACGAACTGAATCATCAAGGCAACATTAATATTTTAAACAATGCAAAAGAAACACAATTTGATTTAAAAAGAAATTGTGAAAATAAATTAAAACTGGTAAAAGTTCCCTTTTTATTTCCATTTTCTTAATGTGCACGTAAACTAAGAATTCTGTCCAACAGGTACAGAGCCTGAGGAAGAACTGGATTCTTTAATGAGACTAATAAAGAAACAGGAAAAAATGCATTTCTTGTCAAATTGCATATACTACTTGATACAAAAATGTCTACCTAATCCCTAGACCGCACCTCCTCTTTTTTCTCTGTTGCAGAGATACTTGCTACAGTCTTTGCTACCTTTTTTTCTGCCTGATCTTGCACTAAAATTTTAAGCAATCAGCTCTTATATCTTCTCACAAGACACTTGTGAAAACCAGAACTTTAAAAAACATATCTATGTGTATATCCTATGCAAGGAATGTGGTATCTGCTTAGACACTCAGTAATAGCTGGATGCAGACTAGTAAAAGCAGGATGCTCTTCACATGGCAAAACCTAGTGTCCTGGGTTCAGCTGTAAGTTATTTTCCTTCCTCTTAGCATCTGATGCAGTGGTGTGTTTTTGGCTTTAGTCTGAGAATGATGCTGATAACACACTGATGTTTGAGTTGTTCAGTAGCACTTAACCCCTATCTAGGACTTTTCAGTCTCACGCTCTGCCAGTGAGGAGGGGTACAAGAAACTGGGAGGAATAAGAGACAGGAGACTTGACCCAAACTAGCCAAAGGAGTATTCCATATCACAGCATGTCATGCTGTTTATAAACTGGAGGGGGCCTCCTAGAAGGCCCAGATCACTGCTCGGGTTGGTCAGTGGGTGGTGAGAGGTTGTATTGTGCATCACTTGTGTTTATTGTTTTTTCCCTTTCCCCCTTCAGATTTATATTCTCTCCCCTTGTTATTTGCCTTATCATTATTATTGGTGGTAGTGGCTCTGAGTTACTGTCTGGGTTTAAACCATGACATCTGGTAAAAAGAAAAGCTCAACATGAACGACCAACATATTCTCTGTCAGTAGGAAAGGGGTATGTCTATAGTGACACAGCTGAACGCCAGTCAGGTACAAGAGAACATGGGTGTAAAGATTTGTAATCTGTGTTATTTAAGCATGTTAGGCTAGTGATATCCCTCTTTAATTTATTTATCCCTCTGCGTTTTGTTAGCTTCTCTAATTCCCTGTGATCTGTACAGTTTTTTGCAGAATTCACATTGCACTTGGCTTTCACCTACTGCTTATCCATTTATGACTGCCAAGAAGATGGTATTTTACCATTTTCCAGACTACAGGATATGTAGAAGTTGGCTGCCATTTTCTCTCGTTGGGGTAATAGGAGATGCTCCTGGCAGTCTTCATCCACACCTACACTCCTATTTCAGTACAATATACTTTCAGCAGTGTGCAGGCTTCAGACTAGACTTGGCAAACCTCTTTGCTGAGAAAAGGCTAAACCACTATACTAAATGAGGAAAAAGAGCATGGCAATACATTTTTCAAGACTGATGTGGATGGTCTTGAATAGCTTAAGACTTTATTGTCATTATTTCAACCTCACACAGCCCTGTAAGTTATGATGTACAATATTGTTCCTATTCTGGAGATGGAAAAACAATCAGTTGATTTAATTCAGTCTTAAAGAAGAATGATTCAACATTTGAGCTTCAAACCAGAGCTTCATTATTCCTGCCTTGACAATGAGTCTGTAACTGCAGCTCAAATTGCACATCTTTCCCTACAGTGCCCTTGAACAAAGAATAAGAAATAATCAAGAAAAAGTAGACCTTGACCTGAAAACCAGAGATTTTCAGAGAAAAAAATTGCAAAAGATGAGATTTTGTTATGTATCAGGTTTCCAAAATAAGAATAGCCCTAATTTACTCTAGGTTCTGTTAAAAACCCAATTAAAGAAAGGGGGAAAAGTCTTTCAGCAGGGCACATTTTGAAAGAAAGATATAATAGGTAGAAGAAAGCAGAAGAATAGGATAAACCACAGGAGAGAATGAGGGCACATATGTGAATTGGTATGTATTGTAAGATAAAACAATCCATGAACTTGGGTTATGTGTTCTATTTGGAAATAAAGACACCAGAATACAGAGGTCAGTGTGGATATAAAACAGTGTGCATAAGAAAGAAAATGGTTGATACTAAGCAATACCAAAGAGATCTTATGATGAAGTTAAGACAGTGTAACACAAAAGAACAGTGAAAGAAGAGACTGTGAAAAGAGTACTGACTATGCTAAAATAAATATTTCTTTTTTAGATGCTGGAGAGCGATACGGTCATGTAATCTACATATTGCCATCACAGTTGCTATAGCGAGTGTAATGTACTGTATTTTTTTACCACCAGGGAGACTGTTGCAACAGACAGGGAGCTACATTAGGAAGTTGTGCTTAACAAGTCATGTGTGATTTTACTGTCAAACTGCAAAGTGCCGTTCTCCTATGGAAGAAGGCTGCGACTACTTTCTAGGAGTTGATAAACACCACATGATGCAGCTTTCTGGGAAAAACAGAATCCTTTGAAGCATTTCCAGCAAAATCCTTGGAGAGGCAAAGCATATTTTCAGATGCATGATTCTAGGTTAAACAGCTATGTACCCCACTTGTTTACAAAGCAGCTCGACAGCTGCTGTGAGCCACTAGCCCCCTTTGGACAGACAGGATACATTTGGATCTGTCACACTGAGCCACCGTGTGCCTCTGCTGCATTACTCCGCAAAGATCTCATTGGAGATCTGCTGCTGCCAAGACTAAAAGCCTCACCAGCTTTAAGAGCAGCAGATGATTAGTTTCATTCCCTCTTTAAGTTTCCTCATTGTTTTTAACTCTGAAGTTGAGGAAACATTTTTAGTGGTGAAAGCTTCACCCTGCTTTTTGCATGAAGAGTAAGATAAAAAAATAAGCAGCAGCACAGCTGGATGTTGCCAGGAGAGCGTAGAGAAGACCTGAAGTCTGTTCGGACACAGAGATGAGGTATCTGGACTGAAATTAAAAAGTTTCATTAAAAGGGCAGACTAAATCTTGAGCCGTACATCGACATCTGAGAAATCAAGCTGAAGCCCAACCATCACTCCTGAAAGTGCTGCTGGAAAAAAGCCCAATCCAGGACACATTTTAAACAGCCTGACTGGGGAGTGAGGGACTGGAGTTTAAATCTCATCTTGCAAATGAAGACACATGCCTGGATATGGCCTTTCTCTTGTGAACAGGGCTAAGGGTGCTTTGGAAAGCTCACTGCACCTTTTTACCTAACGAAGGGCACACAGGTGATCACAAATCAAGGCTTGATTGTTAATTCCCCTTTTGTAGTTCAGGTTTTCCTCTTCCTGTCATGGCTGTGTTGATGCTGAGGAAAGAGAGGGAAGTAGGACAGGAGCAATGACAGGCTGGGCCAACCTGCCTTGACCACATCTCTGGTATGAATCTCCCTACTGGGCAGCTGAAGAGTAAAGGCAAGGGAAAGGTCTAGGACTGTTTTGCTGCTGTGCTTGTTTTTCTGCTAAATAGATCCTTATAAACTTCTACTACAGAATACTGCTTCTCCAGCAGCCCTTTGCATCCTTATAAAGGCCATAGGCCTTTATGTCCAGGTTATATCCTTTTGATGCATTTAGGCTTATATAATATCCCAGTATAGGTACTGCTGCTTACCTCAATGAAACATATCCCTAGTCAATGTTTTTCTTCTAACCTAGGCAAAGGAAAACAGTGGATCAATAAATCTCTGTCTCTGTTGGAAAGGTTGGCAGCAGACCCTGTGCTTCTGAAGCCTGCAAATCACTCGTGGCCGGTCCCTCGCAGTCAGTGACAATATTGTTTCCTCTGCTCTACTTACTGGCGACTGGTCATGGTAAAAATTATTACTGATGGCATCTGACAGGCCTACATCACATTTTGACATGAGCTTTTAGTTACCGTTTGTTTTTATAAATAGCTGCCAGTGTGTTCAGTCAAATACCTCTCTGTCACCACAATCAGACAGACCTTAATGTGTCTGTATCACAGAAGAGGACCTCAGCGTCTTTCCAGCACTTTATTATAGTCCCAGTAAAGCTTTTTATCACAAATTCCTCACACATAGCTGTCCCTGCTCCACCACAGAAATCTTCCGAGTTGGAAGCTCTGGTGTCTGCTGCCATTAATCTTCTCTGTGCTGTGGAGAGTGGGACACCCAAGTGATTTATGGCAATTACCTGCTCTGATGCAGCGGAGCTCAGGTGAGTTGGGTTGAATTGTCGCTGCTGGTATGAGTTTTGTCACCAAGCAGCCCAAGGGTGTAAAATACGCCTGTGTACACCTGCATTTACTTTCCTTATAATGCATTGCTCAGTTAAACAGGGAGAGGAAATATGCATTTTAATCACATTTTATTGAGGTGGTGGCGCACTGGTGAGTGAAAGGTTAAACACTTTGACACCAATTCAGAATTAAAAGCTGTAATCAAATGTCTTTGTTAGTTTTGTGAAAGCAATATTTTCCCAAGAAGGCTGTAAAATGCACATCTTTCATCTACGATTTCCCAGTATAAGGAAGTTCTAGTTTTTATTTTGGGTGTAATTCTCAGGTTTTTTTTCCCAATTTTCTATTCTTTGAACTGGCAGGGACCTGGAGTGATGTGCTGTAAGTGAAGGTTGTGCCAAGATGAGCTCAGCACGTGGTGCCTTGAGCCAATTAAGGAGTAACGTTAATGGGCTCTCTGGGAATCCTCCTAAGCCTTCCCTGCCAAAAAGAATGATGCCCACAACACAGGGCTGAGCTGAGCATTTAAAGTCTAGAGAAATAAGAACAAACCTTCAAGTCTTCATTATTAAGCAGCTTCCCTACTGTTTGTGGTGAAAGGAAAGTGTGTTTTATAATAGGAAGACATATAAGTGATTTTTCCTCTTTAGAAAGATTCATATGGGTGCATAAGAGTGTAGGCATGTGTTGCAGCATCTCAACAGTTTATATCCATTGGGTATTAGGTTGGCTTCTACATTTATTTTTTCTCATTGCTGCTTTTATATGTTTAATGTCGGTACGGAAAACAGAAGGTAAAATGAATTCTGTGGATAGGCTTGCCTATAGAGAAAAGGGGGTGAAGTTAAGCGGGGATATGTGTAGGTGGTAGGCTGAGTGCATATACCCATTTGGAAAAGGGCTGCAGGAAGAAGCAGGACCAGCTGCTGAAGGAGCAGGGGCAGCTGAGGAGGGACACTGGAGAACCTGTGTACTGAGAGGTTTGGGGAGTCTGGTGGCTGGCTCGTGGCTCTGTGGAGCTTGGTTTACCCTTCCCTGAAGTGCCTCTTCATTTTCATGTGGGAAATCACAAGGGTGAATGGCAACTAGGCACTCAGACTGATGTGGGACATGATTATTCAGGAATAAAGAAAGGTTTTTTCTTGCTTAGCTTGAGCCGTTTCCAAAGCAGCCTAAGTTAAGCTGGAAAAATATGCTCATTCTGGAATGCGAATCTGTGAGGGCCTTGTAGGAATATAAATATAGCATCTTATCTTGCGCTGTTATAAACTCCAATGAAGACAAGCCCGGAGGGAAGCGAAAAAAACAAAGGCAGGGTTATTCATGATACCCCTGGCATCAGCTACAGTCACGCATGGGCATGTGGGCAGCTGGACCCAACATATGCTAATAGCAATTAGCATATGTACATGGGGCTTGGCCACACAGAGCTGCAGCACAAAGAGCGCAGTTGAAGCAATGTTTACCAGGGCATCCTTTGGCCATTGAGCCTTCTATTAAATGCTGCATGTGATCCACACTGTGACAGTATGTAGTAAACCTTGTGCCAGCTTTAATGTGCAGTTGTGGTTTTCCTCTGAAATGCGTTACTTGAAAGCCCAGTTTTGGTACAACCTGCCTTGAGCAGAGCATTTCAGAGTGTAAAGGAGTGTTTGGGCTGTTTCTTCCCATTGGTTGGTTCCTGGGTGAGAACCACACATGCTGTCTCAGCTATGGGACTGAGAACTTCAGCATCCTCACTGCTTTGGGGGTTTCAGGCCAGTTGTGACATTTGAGGCAGCCCAAAGTAGCTGGGTAGCAGTTCATTCAGAACAAATCCTATTTTTTAAGCACTTTGCTCTTTTAGCTGTCTGGGGCCATCTCCAACCTGAAGCCCTGTTATAATCTGGTGACATGCTGGGGCTTGTTTCTAAGATGAACTAACAGCTGCTTTCCTCTCATCCACTGCTCCTGCTTCAAACTTAAAATAAGTATTATCTCTGTGTGTCAGAACCAGAAGAGTCAAAGCCATCTTGGAGATGCCCTTTGGGCCTCTCTTTCTGTTACCTTGCAAACATATTTCTATTTTCAGGGATGGTAACCCAGCACCTAATCTTCCAGAGGCACATGTATTGCTCCCAGGGAGGCATGTTAGGAATGAAGGAAATGATATTTTTTTTACAGCCCCACCATGGGTTAGCCCATTTCTGCTTATCAGCCTACCTCAGTGCTTGGTGTTTGAAATCTGGATCAGATTTTTGCTGCTTTCAGGTCCTACACATGATTTTTCTGCAGTGGCCTCATTTGCTTTCAAAGCAGTTGAGTGAGAATGTACTCATTCTGGGCTTTGTGCATCTGCAGTTAAAACTATGAGAGGAGAAGCCTTACTAATTTTTTTTTTTCTGAACTGATGTTTATGACTGTATTAAAAGGCCACACACAATCTCCTCTCTTATTTGCATATCAATACTTAGCCCATTAGAAGCCAATGGAGTGAGGGTCTCACAGTACATACCCTCTCACAGCATGACGCTCAGACTTCCCATGACATCCTTTCTTCAGCTTTCATGTCAGTGAATATTATATTGTGATGCCTTGAAGCCAGGATAAACTGGGGCTGTTAAATGTTCAGATGTATGCTCAATCTGTGAAGCTCGCAGCTGCTCCTCTCTTTTGATAATGCTAGTAAGCAAAATTAGTAAATAAAATAAATGCTCAAGGTTCATTTGCTGCACACCCCAATACATGAATGAGAAAAGAATCGAGAACATCAAAGAAAAATAAAAAACAGACTAGTAATAACATGTTCCCCTTAGGCCTCCTGCTTAACCTAAATGTTATGTTAAGGGGATAAATGGGTGAACTGAATTATTATACACACTTAAAAGACAGGAATGAGGTTTGAGATCACACCCCTGTTAGTAAGATCAGCATTACCGCCTTAGACAAAAAACACTGAAAATGTTGCTGAGAAAATGTGACCTGTTTAACATAGTCATGAATTTTGCTTATTATTTAGCCATACAGTGAAATACTGAAGAGGCTTGTGAAGCTAAAGCAAGATCACCCTCCTCCAATCCTGCATCCCTGGTTTGTCTGTGTCTTGAAAAGGGGTGAATCTGCTGTGGCCCATTCCTGTTTTGAAACAAGACAGGAGTGATCCCTGGGAAAGAGCATTTTCAGAGATCTGAAGGACACAGAATAAACCAACCTGGGTATCAGTCTCCCAGTAGTGGAGGTGGTGGAGAGATAGGGTTAAGGTGTCATTGGAAGACATCATCAGCCACAGCTGGTGAGGAAGAGGATGGGAAGTGAGAAGGTGTCCACAGAAGTGGGACAGGAGGGATGGGGGCACCTACTTTGTGTGAGGGAGGGGATGGGAAGGGCTGGGTGCCGGGCTCTCAGGGCATCTCCACCTGTGGATGGAAGAGGAAGGTGGCCCTGGCAGAGCATCTCAAGGCTCCTACCCTCACAGAGCTGTAGTGACCCTGAAAGCACACAGCACCTTGCTCTTTCCTGATTGCCTGTGAATTGAGGGGGAAACTATTGCACTACCTGCATACACACTAACTCATACTGCTGCTGGATTAAAATTTTTTAGGACATACATCTCAGAGGTTGCATGATTGAGAAAATATTCCTTAAGGAGGATTGCAGGGTGGGACTAATGAAATAAGTATGGTAATGACTCAACTTAAGTATGATATGATTCAATAGATGGTGACCAAGGGCATGGCCACAGGCAAAAATCTGTGGCAATGAGGGTCTTTGGGAATATCACTTGTGGGACAATCCTGGGGCATGAATATGCCACAAGCATCCAAAGGGGAGTGTACTGAGAAGGTTCTCATGGATCTCCATGCACACTGTAGTGATGAACTGCAGTTATTGTCTTCTGCCTTCCCTGTTATGAGTAAGCACGATAGAGAAGTGCATCCAAGATTTCAGAAAATTAAGGTACTGCTGCCCCAAGGCCTGGCTAGCCTTTTTAGCAGAAAGCTGTCTTAAAGAGAACTGAGATTAAGGACATGAATTATTTTGACCTGGAAGAAATGAGCTACTTTCTGTGAGGAGGTATCTAAGCAAAACAAAAAAATAATCACCCTATTTTTGCCTCTTCTTTCTTCAAAGACAGAGGAGTGTGTCAGGTTGTTATGTTGCAAGGTGCAGGAGTTGCATGTTTTTTAAGAATATCAGAAGAAACAGCACAGAGATTGAATAAAACCTAAAGTGATTTTACATGGAATATGCAGAAGAATAAGATAAATGAAATACTGGAGATACATATTAGATCTGGTGATTGAAGAAGGTTGCATTTCTCTTTCATAGCCTATGCTGCTTAATCATGATATGACTTATGCCCCTGTGAAATATTCACCTCTATTTAAACCCACCACCTCCTCTTTACTATGAAGTCAATTAATTTAAAAAGCCCCTCATAATAGGAGTATCAATGGCAGAATAATGGATTGCCTTGGGAATGGTGGTCAGATAAGCTGGACTCTTACAAAAGTCAGGTGTTACACTAATATGAAGAATAGGATCCAGCAACAGACTCTTATATTTAGGAATATGCTTTCTCATGAAAAGAGACTAATGTATGAAGTGATAGTATCCCAAAACTCTGCTTAAACAGAAATAAAATGGAGTGAGAAAGCACAGTATTATTGTAATTCTGGGCTTGAAGACCTTGTTCTAAAATGTAAAAAAAGCATCTGAAGCTTAAAGTTAATTCATCAAATTTCTCTCATCTACAGTACATGTTCTTTTTTTCTCCCTTCAGTGTTTGAATGTACCTCTCCAGTGTTAACACTAACTCCTAATCTGATTTTATGTATGCTTGATTTTACACTCTATGAGCTCTCATTAAAACTCAAAATGTATAAATTTAAACACATGCTTGGCTCTTTGCAGAATTAGGGTTGCATGTTGTGAAATATATAAGATATGTAATACAGCTGCATTAAAATTACAACAGAATTCTCAGCTGGATTTTCCTGGTCACTTTTGTTATTTTAACACAGTTTTAAAGGTAGATACCTTTAAATATTGTGCACAGGTTAACATCTTAGTTGGACTTTTATAACAGAGCAAACTATGGAAAAAAATGTATTTGACAAAATTAATTTTCCCATCTTGAAGGTATGCATGAGTAATTTACAGTTATATCAAATGTGTTTGAGATTTTGTCCTAAATTATGCCAAATCCTTTGGTAAGCAGGTCACTGGGAATTGCTCAGTGTACTGCATTTCAGATACTCCTTAGTTTTCATGGGCAAATAATTCACAAATTCCACCAGACATTTTTAAAAACCAATCACTGATATTACTCTAAATCTCATAATTTTAATGAGCTTTCCTGCCAGTGAACACATTTCCTATATTGCCAATGGAAATAGAACCATAGAGATGTGAACACCCTGGAAGCAAAATGAATTAGAGGAAATGCACACAGTTTATTTCCAAGATATACCTAGCCACCCCTAAATCAGAAGTAGTGGAAGATTTCCCACTCTGCCATCAGAGGTAAACACTGTGTCTATAGCAGATATTTCAGAGCAGGGCATAGGAAACCTTGTAAAATAATTTCCAAATTACTTAACTATGGAGAAAGTTTCTTTTTACTATCAGTCTATGTGGTCGTTGCCCTGCAGCATGGGAATGTCTTTCTCTTATCTAGTATGAGTGTGGATATTTCCATTTTCCACAGAAGTGCATAACTCTTTTTTCTAATCCTGCCACACTATGGGCCTAAGTGACAAGAATCTTATTTGCAGCATCCTCACTTTATATCTCTCTTTTACCTCACTGGAGCATATTAGCAGCCAAAATGATGGAGAGTGGCTTCTGGTAGCTGCATTTAGCTTTGATGTGTTGATAGCAAGTGAAGAGTAAGATAAAATAACAGACCTCTAACACACCTACTTAAACATCTGCATATTATTCGCTATGATTTTAAGCTAGATTTTGGCACCTTTCCCCAGAAAGAGGGAGGAAGTGATTGATGGGGCTGATGTGCAGTGTGAGAGGTTCCTGCTTTACCCCTCCTGTGTTCCTGGGAGGGAAAACTCTGGCTCCAGATATCACAAATCTGGCTCCAAGAATTAAGTCTGCTCAATGAAGAAAGAAAGGAGAGTGAGAATGATAAAAACAAAAGCAAAACACTGGTTGATTGCAGGATCAAAGAAAAAATAAATCTAAAGAGAAGATTCAAAATTGGGAGAGTGTTTGGGGACCATTGCTTTTGCTCAATATCCCTTGGGTAAGACTCAATTATAAAGATTTCATTGACTTTCAGGCCAGAAGGGGACCATTATGATCAGTTACTCAGGCTTTCAAGCTGCTGTTAAGGATGCTGATGCAGCCAGCTTTGCCACAAGGCATCCCTGGAGAGATGGTAGACTGAGCACTGAAGCCCACGGCCTCTCGGTCAGCACCACGCTTTGAAAGCTGGGGAATGAATCAGGCAAAGGCTCCCTCCCATCATGTGTGCAGCCCTCACTTCTATACTTGTCTCTGTGAGTTTGCCTACAGCCATTCCCTGGGCTACAACAACCTTCCCACCTCAGTCCTAAGTTCCTACCTGCCCCCTTTACTTCCCAGATAAAAAGTTAGGAGGAAAACATGCCTCACAAAACAGTTGGGTATGGTTTTCCTCAAAAAATCACATATGTATTGGCTGCTGCTTTCTCTTATGGAAAACAAGGGCAACCTTGCTTGTCAGGGGTGGGAGGCAGGTGGGGTGAGGATGCTCCATGGCACCACATGTGGAAAAGACACCTTTTTATTTGCTTTGCTTTATTTTGATTTGCCTTATCTTCTTAACATGCATAAATCAGGAAAGGACTTGTAGGTGCTATATTTTGTCTGTGCAGTCTATCAATCAAGACCTCATTAGAGCTAAGGTTTGGTCTGCAGGAATCCCTGCAAGAAGGGCCTTCCTCTTCACCATACCAGCTGTGTGCTCCTGGAGTAGCACCTGCCCTCACCTGAAGCTGCCGTGGGAAGGACCAAGCATTTCAGTGCTTTCTCAGCTCACCTCAGTGTTTTGCACATTCCTTTTAACAACTGTAGTGAAGATTGTAACGTATCAGCCACATTTTTATATGTAGCAATAACAGATTTTGTCTTATATTTTACAACATATGCTAACAGCTGTTTACAAAGTAGTGATGGGGGAATGCAGTCCAGTGGGTATACTGACTATTTATTTATCCAGAGGGATTATACTGCAGTGAACAGCATTTGGACTTCAATTTAGTATGCATCCAGCCGAATTATGCGATTAGCTGATATCCAATAAACCAGAACAGAAACACATGCAATCAAATGGTGCCAGATAAAAAGCATATGATTCATATACAGGTTCTTATAATACTGTAGAGTTAAATTATAAATACATAGTTATATGAGATTTGTCTATCTTGCTGTATATCTATACCTCTGGTGTGCTATCAGTGGACATATATCTCTAGCTATATGTATAGAGCTGCACTGATTTCAGGGTTTAATATTACCCATTAAATAATCTTTTTCTTTCTTTTTACTGTAACTATACCAAACTTCAAATGCTGGTACAGGGTAATGTTTTTCTGTCAGTTGAAAGAGGATATAAAAGTTAAAAGGAGCCTTTTATTAAATAAAGTTTCAGAGAAAAAAAGCCTCTTCCAGCTAAATGATTATTAAGAACAAAGAGAAGGAAAGAGATTTTTGGTTGGTGCTAGGACTTCTTACAATTATGGATCTGTCGCTGCCTGCATCCCAGCCCTTCTGGCAGTGCTGCCTCTCCCCAGGACGAAGGAACAGGGATGGCAGGAAAGCCTCCCTCTTTCTCCTGCCCTGCTGTTAGTGGGGTGGAAAGGGCCCTGAGCAGCATTTTTGCTCCTAGCACCCCTAGCAGGCTGCTGGGCCCAGGAAAGAGAGAGAATAGGGAAAGGAACCAAGCTGAGAGGTTTGTCATCCTAATGGAGACTCTCTACTGTGAGTTTCATTCTTTGTACCATCATGGGAGTGACCACAGTCCCTACCACCAGCCTGCTCTTCATGAGTAACCAAAGAGTTGGCAATACTGTCCTGCATACTAGCTGTGGACAGGATCTGTGTTTTGACATATAATGCATATGAACATGGGTAAAATGAGGTCTTGAGTGTTATAAGCAGGGTATCCTAAACTGATGGATGCTGCTTAATCCACCTATGCATCAACACAAAAGAATAAGATAATCTCGATTCCTCCCCATCCAAGAGGTATTGTGTTCACCTCTCTAGCTTTTCACTTTGTTTGATATCAAAGCAACCAGTGCCCTGACAAAGGTCAGATGGAAATAAGTCTTTCCTTATTTTCTTAGTTCACAATATACAAAGAATTGGCCACATTAAATAAGATGACTGGAAAGAAATAATGAACAACCACTAGCATGGTGATCACTATTTATTCTTTGTGCTGCATGAGGCCACAGCCTTATGGCAAATAGCAGGTACAGAGGTAATCAAAACTATATTGCTGTACATGCCAAAGCAGACTGAAATATGGCTATAGGCAACTCTTCCAAAATGGTGCAGTAGGAAAGTTCTTGGCCTCAACATAAGGCTCAGATTATGCAGGGACAATCCCATATGATCCCGAGTGTGTAGACAAATGGACTTAGGTGACAAATTACAATTTGGTTAAGCATGCTACCAAAAATATCTAAAAGTAGTAATTAAAAACATTATAATGCTACTGATGTATTTGCAGGTACTGTAATAATAGGAGATTGTTGAATAGCTTCCATTTTTTAAAGAGCTCTCCTTTCTCAAAGATGAAAATAAGTAAGCAGCGCTCCCTCTCTGCCTTTCAACAGCTTAAATAAATTGCATGAAAAAAAAATTCTTACAAATATTTAGCCAGCTTAGTTTTTTAATTCGGAACGTGAATCTGCATCAGCCCCTGAGGACAGCAGGAGGTCTGGAGTCCGTTCTGTACGTAACCACACATGTATTTATTTTTTCCATATTTTTGTTTTCTGGAAAATTTGCAGTAGAGTTTTAAAATACTTTCATTTGTTTTCAATACTTAAGCATGCAGAAAAAGAGGGAGAGAACGAATGCCTATGAATTATGTGATATTCCAAACCTGTGTTTCCACATGTATTCGTCTGAATTCAAGCTGTGATTTAATAGCTATAGCTGTATCAACACTGTATCAGTTTACCATAGGAGGAAAATATATGAAATGAGACATAACCTACTAAGGTCACTTCAGGGGCTATCACCGAGCGGAAAATGAATGCTAATATTTTCAGATTTAACATGGGTAAGCTAGTCAGAACCAATAGTTTGGGGCTGAATTCTGAAATGCCCTCGGTGAAAGTAATGCAAGGGGGATGGTCAGTGAGATGGAATTATTAAAAGATAGGGTGGAGCCAAGCCCAGCCATATGGTGAATGCCATAACCGGGGCAGACCTGTCATGGCCAAGCAAGCTGGGAAAGCAGGCGAAAAGAAATTGTCCTGAAAGAACAACATGCATCCCGCCATGAAGAAATGAGGGCAGAGGGCTGTGGGCAACGCATTGGCCAGTGACTGACACTTGCACTGATGAAAGACAACACTGGAAGTTGAGCCCCAGCTATGCAAAGTTGATTAGGGTAGATGGGACCCTTCATCATGCCTTAAAAAATCATCACAGCTCAAAACACTCACTTCCAATATGCCTAATAAACCCCTTGGTCATTCGTGCAAGTTGGATGAGTAACTTATCTATCAGCAAAATAGCTGCATAACTGGGTACATCATACCAATAGCTGTTCATAACATACAAATCTCAAAGTCCTTTCAACCAACAAAAGATGTGAGAGTCTCTGTCTTGCTGCAACAATGTCCATTTTTCTTCAGTTGTGCTTTTTGATGAAGAAATTTACATATTAAAATGCATAAATGTTTGCATTTTGGTAAGTATGATAGTGAACAGAATCATTAACTTGATATTTGATTACCAAAATTAGAGCTCAGTCCTCAAATACTTTATTCATTTAATGACCCTGGTGGAATAACTAACCTGAGTAACATTTACTTCACGTGCTTTCAGAACCGAGCTCTCATACAGCAAAAAATGCCATGCAAGCAGCCTACCCCAGTTCTCCTCAGTTTGCACTGGAGCACTAACTGCATCATTGCCTGGTCACTAAGGGGTATCTACATTGCTGGAAACACCTGAGTTGCTGTTGATTCCAGCTTCTTGTATCCATTTGATCAGTGCCACACCAATATGATTCAGTTCAGAGCTGGCTTGTCTAGTGCTAGTCCTATGATCTTTGCAGCAGTCTGGTGTTATACAGATGACATACCTTTATTATCTGATCCTTTTTGCCAATAACCAGAATTGCATGAGGTTTTAAAAATTCAGAAGTAACTCATGGCAAAGTAACATGCATGTGCATCTCCAAAGACAAATCATCTCTGTGCCAGGAAGCCACTGAGGGAGATGCTGTTTTTCATACTGATCAGGTGAGTGTATCTTTGAATTTTCAGTATAGAAATGAGAAAGAAAATCAGTCAATTAAGCCTAGGAAGACAGATTCCTTGTTGTCAAGTAATGGTCATTGTCACTGTGCTCTTGGGCTCAGTCTTGTGTCTAGCACATACATAAGCAAGTACATGTTCTTCAAGTATAAATACATTATGCACTCTTTCATTTATGGTTATTGAGTTTTTCATTCAGGTTTCTTTTTTGGCATGATACAGATCAAGTTGTCATGTTTATGCAAGCAGATTACATGTAACCGGGACAGTCCTTTGATACTTGAGCAAACCAGCACACAGCACTTGTGTTAGCTTATATTCTTATATTCTGCAAAGGGTGATCATATCCAAACAATGCAGCAGAAATGGTCCCTGGCCCATGGTAGCTCCTAAACCATGCCCAGGACCTTTTTGGAAGAGTTCTTATTGGTCTGGGCAAAAGCTCTGCAGGGGACAATTTAAATGTACAGGTGATGGAATGCCATAGCTGGAAACACTTTAGCATTGCTTAATTTCCTGGTATGGATGTATGCAGTTTGACCTGCATTAAACTGTAAATAAAATCCAGTTTTCAAAATAAAACCTTAGAATCCAGCATTATGTTTAATTCTGAATTTGCAGCCTTATTTCTTTGTGCATTGTTTGCAATTTTGTCAGCATTCACTTACATCAGTTGTTTTGCAAATGCTGAAACTTTGAAATGCTATTTTCCGCAATTAGGAATGCTATTCACATATTCTTGTTGTCTGACTTCTTGCAAACCTGAAGAATTTACAAGGGTGCCTTAAAAATTAATTTCTCTATTAGTTTCTCTAAAGAAGATACACTGCCTTTCTGGTGGAAAGCTTAAAAAAATAAAAGATTACATCTCTGTTAGGTTTTATTTTTTCTAGGGATAATCCATCCACTTCAGCTCAACATCTGTGAGCCTCAAGAGCAAGTTCTCATACCTCAGAGAAGCACAGGGAAGTGAAGGAATGTTTTAAGAAGCCAGATACAGTTTCATGGCAGTGAATTGCTATCCTATGAACACTGAGGAATTGTGGTGTTCCACTTCTCATTATATATGCCCACAAGAGAAATATTAAACTAGACTTTTCTTTGACTGTGGCCTTCGTTCTCTCCTTCTCTTGTACATACTTATAAAATAATGATCAAACTTCCCTGAATCCTTTTTTATCTGCTTTGAAGTCTAAGGAAAACTTTTTTGGAAATTCTATTTTCATCTCTCTGAATTTATTCTCTAATGCCTGTAACTTGTCAAATATGGACAAGTGTGCTATTCAAGGAGCAGCTAAGGAAAAAACCCATCTTTGAATCTGCATGGACGGACAATCATTCTCACCATTCATGAAAGCCCTCAAAAATGTGAAGCCACAATATACTCCTATTACAACTTCTTTTGGACCACGTCCTCTAGGCTCTGTGGAGGGGGAAAAAATGGAGTTGATTTTTTTATTTTTTTTTTTTTCTCTCTCAGCAAAGTGTGTAAAAGAAGCAAATCCTACAGCTCTGGGCATCTCTGTTAGTATTCTTTTCTTGTTCCTTCCCCAGAACCCATTTTTTGCCTAGAGAGTTGTAGAGGGAGGACACATTGTAATTTTAGAAGAATAAATAAAAACTGTTTAAGTCTGAGCTATTTCCCAAAGGTGGGAGGATAGAGATACTCTCTTTCCCTGGGGAAGTGCAGGAGGTGTTGGGCTGAAGTCCCTTGAGTTAGCAGAAAGAAACCTGAATCTCTGACTCTGCTTGAAGAAGCACAGAAGGTACCATCTCCTATAGCAGATATGACCCTTTTTCAGTAAAGCAGACCACGTGAGAGCAGTCCCCAGCCAATGGAATATATAGCTTTAATTAGAAGCTTGACATGCACCTCGTGCTCTGGAGGTCTTGGGCCCACTGCCCCACCTGCAACTGACCCCTCCTGCCCAGGGCAGGTTGTGCAGCCCAAACCCCTAGCACCACCCTCCAGTGTCTCAAAATCTCCCTGTGAGATGTGTCTGTGTCCCACTGCTGGGATTCAGCCCCATCCCTGTGGCTGCTTCAGTAAATCCTCCTCCTCACTTTTGCCTACAAACCAGCTTTACTTTCATATTTTCCCAAGCACCTGAACCCAGCTTGTGCTGTGTGACATGATGCTTTTCAGCCCATCTCCTGGACCTATTGGTAGCCTGAAAGAAACATCAAAACATCTTCCCAGCCCTTTGTTTCTGTAGGTCAGCTGGGCCTTTTGCAGAAAATACAAGATGCAAGCAACCAAAGCCTTTTTTTCAGTTGAGGAATGAAAAGGAGTGTTGGTTCTAATGGAAACATGGAGATGTGCAGTGTTTCTGGTGAAAGAGTATGTTGGAGAAGCTTGCGTGGCTTCCAAAGCAACCCAAAGAGCATCTGAGGATGGCTTTCATCCAGCTTCCACCTCATGCATCTACAAGGGCAGTTTTATTCCTTTCTGGAATAGACATACAGATATTTCTACTTCACAAATGTACAGATTTAATTACTGACATGTATAAACACACTCATTCCATTTAGACCTCATCAGAAGGCTGGTAGAGGTAGGCTTTACATTTCTTAAATGGCAGGTCTTATGAGGCAAAGTACCTAATACAGAGGTATGAAAAAGCATTGTATGTCTATGTTTTTAACAGAAAAAAACAAACCCAAACCCAACCCAACCCCCCTACAGCAATGAAGCTCTTAGTGCAAGATTTCAATTCTCAGTCTTACAGCTATTGCATTCCAATTTGATGCAGTAAAAGATTTTGCTGAACCTAAACTAGTGAACAGTAAGAAGGAAATGTCCTTCCCCCCGCTTTGAAGCAGGTGGTGATTGTTTTAAATTATTAGCAATCTAAACTTGGCCACCATCCAAGATATGTCATGGATCTTAGCTTCTCAGCTCCAGAGTGAAAAGCACACACCCAAATATTTGATCAGAGCATATTCTTCCAGCCTTGCTGACAAAGACAGGCTCAGAGATGACAACACAGATTACAATTTTCTTTCAAAATCAAAGAGAATTGGGAGAATTAAAACATGTTAAATCAGAAAGGTCCGGTGTGTCTCTGGCAAACAGAAAAATTCCTCAGGGACTCAAATTAAGAATGAAACAAGCAAAGAAGAGGGCAACTCACAGCGGTGCATAGACACTGCCTGTTGTATGGATTTACTTGTGTGTGTTTGATTGCCTGTGAGTTTTGCATCTTGTATGTTATTGTTTATCAAAGACCAATCAATGAGAAGGGAGATTAGAGGGGAGGAAGAAAGGAAAAGAAAAAAGGAGAGGAGGAGGAGAAATCTTATGCATATGTGAGGCCAAGGGATATTGCCTTTCAGGATTCATGCACTGTTATCTCTAGTTTTTATGGTATTAAAAAAGAATGGTAATGAGTACCAGAGTTAAAATGCAAGGTTTGATGATTTCAGCAAAAATACATTGCCCAGAATTAGCTAAGGCAATGGCCCCCAAGGCTTTTCTAGACCAGTGAGCCACCTTTAACCCTCAGCTGCCATGTGCCCTTTGAGGAACCTACCAGGATATTTTTCAAAGCAGAGCCCAGAGCAACTGTGCAAATTGCTGGAAAACTTCCTCCTGGCAAATCAGAAAAACTCCATGAAAATATCAGCATGGAATGCTTGGACACGGTGTAGGTTTGTATATCTTTATGTTTATTATAGTTTATAGACCATTTGTGACTACCCATCTAAGGCTTTTAGGCCACTACAGAGCTATGTGCTATAGTTTGTGGACCACTGAGCTATGGAAGCAGCCCTCATTAAAGAACACCTGCCAGGGATTATTCATCCTTCAGAGTAACTTCCACACATTAAGATTCCTGTTGATAGGAAAATATTAAAATAAAAATTTTAAAAGGAGGGGACAGAGCACTGGAACAGGTTGCCCAGGGGGGTTGTGGAGTCTCCTACGTTGGAGATATTCAAGGCCTGCCTGGACAAGTTCCTGTGTGATGTACTCTAGGTTACCCTCGCAGGGGGGNNNAGGAGGGGACAGAGCACTGGAACAGGTTGCCCAGGGGGGTTGTGGAGTCTCCTACGTTGGAGGTATTCAAGGCCTGCCTGGACAAGTTCCTGTGTGATGTACTCTAGGTTACCCTGTTCTCGCAGGGGGGTAGGACTAGATGATCTTTTGAGGTCCCTTCCAACCCTTAGGATTCTGTGATTCTGTGATTGCTGGGAGGTGATTTGCTTCTTCTCATTGGGCTAGAGCAGCTGATGATGTCAAGAAAGTTTGTTATGCTTTACTATTGCTTAACTTGACATCTGGAAAGATGGCTCTTTCCTGAACGTGCTATTAAAACTAATGTTCCCAAACTTATTCTACCCGGTAGCAGGGGGAAAGATGGTGTTTGTGACTTGTTAAGTTTGACAGAAGAAATGGACACGATGGCAAAGCTGGCTTGTAATTTCTTACACCTACTGATTTTACTGGCAAGTATTTTAGATGTATCTGATTACACAAAATCAAATCTGTTTGCACGTGTTCAATAACCACCTATTGAATACCTAACATGACAAATGAGAATGTGCTAAAATGCCTGTCTACCCTGGTAGCTATATGAGTCTAGGGCATTCTTTCTGTTTGGTGGTTATCAGATATAACATTATCCAACTCTAATGAGTGTGTGTGAAAGAGGAGACAGTATGCAGGAGCAGTTTTGGAGATCTGCAGATAAATATACCCACAAATTTGGTGGGTATGGTAATGCAAAGCATTAGGAAATTGGCCTATGGTCTGTAGCACCAGTTTGCTACTGCTGACCCGACATACCGGCTGTTCACGGGCCTCTTAGTATAATGACAATGTTGACCTGAGATCCTTTCCTGTGAGGCACAAGAATGAAAGACAAACAGCCTCCCCATTGACTTTCCTTAATTTTGTGCAATCGTCAGAAGCCTGACATTTTGTGAGATATTGATTTGTGTTGCTGGCTTTCTTGATCCTTAATGATACAATACTATGTAAAACATTTTAAAGAAAAATGTAGTAATCTTATATTGGAACAAACTGTTCTGTCGATAAGTAGTGTAAGTGCACCACAAAACCAACTCACCCTTAACATGACAGCAATTTCTTCAGTGACATTTACGAGCTCATTGAAAGAACACTAGCAATTTTATTCATTGTTTGGAGCTTACTACCCAATGTATAATGAAAGTGTTATGAAAATTAGAAAGTGCATGTAACACAGTTCTTTTGTAGTGTAAATAACACAACCATTTAAATTATACATGTACTAGAATTATGTTATACACTTATATGCTATACACAAGCCAGAATAGACCTTTTACCAAACTGAGCAGTATTTTAATTAGGAGAGTGGTAACAAGCCTTTAAAATGAGCCAACACTGTATTTTGGTTTTAACTCAGAAATTCTGGGGTTTTATGAATTCATGACAGACCCTCAGGGATACATTTTCAAAGCACTGCACAGAATTTTAGCCATGCAAATCCCATTAAAATCAGTGGGAGACATGTGGCTAAAACCCACGCAAGGCTTTGGAAGCAACATGCCCCTTAATGTTATCTAGGCAGTGTTTCGGCCTGTGAATTTCCTTGCTTCCAATTTTTACAACTGAATTCAAAAGGAAATAAAATTTGTCATGGGGATGTGGGAATTTTAACAGGATGCAATCTCTTTTCATTCCAGAGAAGTAGTTCTGATCTATCAGCTACATTAACACATGGTCAAGGTATTCTTTGTCTCTGTTTTACAGGCTTAATGTGTATCCAGCTATTCTGCCATGTGATTAAATTATTTTACTATGCAACTATGTAGCTAACTGACTTTTCAAATATATACAATGTAGCTCTCAGCAGATTATAATGCCTCTTAATAAAGTCTTTGAATTGGGTAAACCAGAAAGTGATGATTGTATTTGACTTCATACTTGGAACCCTGAGTGGTCCGCTATCTGCTGCCAGGCATTTCAGAAAGACCCAGTGCACAGATGCGCTATAAAAGCTACTGATTGGGTACCCTCAGGTAAGAACAGTAGCTGATGAGCATGAGCTTTAGGCAGGCAGTTCTTCCCTAGTTGGCTGAGTTGCAGGGAAACTAGTGGGGATCTACAATAGGGCAGAGACAGGCAGACAAGAGCTTTGGATCACATTGTGCTATCAGGTGAGAGAGATAACTTTAGACTCTGTCTGAAGCAGATTTTGCTTTTCTGAAGCAAAATTAAACTTTCTCTAGACTGTGTGTCTGTCACTAAACATTAAATATAGAATTAAAAATAGTATGTTCAGAGAGATTACTTTAACAAGTGCTAGTTCTTCATTCAGATTTGATTTGCAGCCAGTGAAGCAGAAATTCCTGATTGCAAAGATTGTTTGATACTGACAATACCAGGAAAAACCTGGCTCTGCAATAAGTGTGTGTAGAGACACGTAACAAAACAAGGGCAATCTGAATGATGAACTTGTTTATCAATAGGGCAGCTAAAAACAGACAACAAATTTCAGCCGCAAGCAGAAACTGTACTAAATTACACCATTTTTGAGACCTGTAAGTCCAGGTGTCTTGGAGAAAGTTATAGAAGTCCCCCTCTGCTTTCCATGCCCATAACAGGAGTCAGGACTGCCATTAAAGCATGGTAATCTAACAGAATTTCTGTAAGAGGCTGAGCGAGAAGATTTTTTGTCACTGCAGCTCACCTGGGAGTACATCACAGAGGCACTCCGCCGCTGGGAGATGATGTTTTGGGGCCTTCTGGATTTAACGCTTGCGTTGTTCTGTGAAGCCCATGTACCACTAAACGATTCACATCTAGGTTTGGGGTTTGTTTTGAGATCCCGCAAGGGGCGGTGCCAGGAAGAGAGGCTGTGCGGGGCGCGGGCTGCCCGCCCCTCCCCGGCCCTGCACTAGGTGGAGCTGCAGCCCGCTCCGGGACCCGTTGCGGGACCCGCAGCCCTTTGTCCGCCCGCGGAGCCGAGCGGTGCTGCGCCGGGCCGGGCGGGGGCCGGCGGCGGCTCCCCGCGGAGCCCCGCAGAGCGGAGCATCGTTCCTTCAGCAGGTTGCTTCACAAATTACATCTGCCCTTAACCACGCGGAATAAAAATCCTTTTCGCCTGGGTTTGGTTTTATCTTATATATATATATATATATGTTTATATATTTAATTGTTCTTTCAGCAAAGCTTAAAATAGATTTTCCTCATTATTCCACCCAATACTATAGTCTCGATACTCAGACTTAAGGGCAAAAAAAAAAAAAAAAAAGATATTTAAAATTAAAATGGCACTCCAGTGTAATTTGCTGTGCGGTTGTTGGGAGATGTCTTTACAATTGAGAGATATTAAACTGCATCATTTTATCTTTCTGGTTTTCTTAAATCCAAATAGGGTGATGTGTTTACCCAAATTATCTGACAACACCATGATAATGAATTTAAACTTTGGTTTCCCCCTCCCCAGTTTTGTCTTACTAAATTGTCCAGGGGAAAAAAAATATAAATAAGGCAAGTGCTTTTTCTATTTTTTCCCCCTCTTCGTATGTGCTTTTACTTTTTTCTACACTCTAATGACATTTGGCAGGCTCAACTGTGTAATGCTTGACTGGTTTTATTGTTGTCTGCTCCCAGTGGGGAATAGTTGACACTGCTCTCTGTTTTCAATTGATATCCATTTTCAACAATATTGCTTTCTATTAGATTCCTGCACAGTTTGTGCCAGCCAAACCGAATATTTACTGTGTTGCCCTCAAAGCCTCAAATCAACAAATGTTAAAAAAGTAAAATATGCATTTACTATCTGACATTTTTAAATTATTATTTTGACTATATTTTACAACAAATGAATCGAGCATTAAAGATACAGTTTTGTCACTTAAGGTAACTCAAATTGATTTTGAGGTTTAAATGACAGCATAAGAGGGTGCACGAAAAGAGGAAAACCTAATGTACTTATCTGCATTTCATTAGTCTCTATGATCACTTCTCTGAAAGAAGATGCACAGATTTATATTGATTGTTGTTTTCAATCTTTGTGTTGAATGACGTTGTTCCTCCTATAATCTTATTAATTCTAAGTAGTTTTGCTCATGTAGTAAAAGCCTAAAATCAACCTCTGGAATTCTGAGTTACCCCCTGAGCTTAGCAGCTTTTCTGGGGCAGACTTCTGTTTCTTGTCATCGCTTTCATGGCTTGGTGCCTGCCTGCATTTCCAACTCTCCAGCCCTGCACTGCCTCCATTCCTTTCACCAGCTCTTTTCACCTCTGACACCTGTTTATCAGTTTCCCACAGTCACCTCAGAGGCTTCTTTCTCCGTTAACGGTATGTCTTTCTAATTTTCAGTCACAAGTCATTTATTATGTGCAATTTTGTCTCTGTAAAGCCCAGTTTAAGCAGTGTTGCTGATTTGCATGAAAATTATGGTAGATCAAGTAGTGAAACACCATTTGTGTACCTTCCCAGAAAGTTTTTTGAGATAATGTCTTCTTCCTCTTTCTTCTCCTCCTGCACCTCCTGCCTCCTCTTTGTCATCTTTGTTTTCATCTTAATCTTTAGAAGCTGTCTATCTTGTGCAAAGGACCTTTGAAATTTGGCAAAAAAAAAGGGGCTCACAAACAGAGGGAATGCTGCTGTTTCTTTTCCCTGTGCTCCTTTCCACCCTTTCCACGGGGTCAGCTAGAGCTTTGAAAATTTTGTAGTCCTGACTGGAGTCTGGGGTCATGATGTTGGAAAGACTGAACATGAGGGTTGAGAAGGGATATGCCCTTGCCATCAGCCTAGGAGCAGCAGCAGCTCAGGTTGCAACAGGAGCATCAGGACACAGTCTCAGTGGCAGGGAAGGAGATGGATCCTATCAGCACTCCCCTGGAAGCAGTGCTGGACCAACTCTCCCTTTTCCATTATGAGAGTGGAGAAAGGTACAGTTTGACCAAGACACCTCTAAGACATTAGAGGCTTTGAAACAGCCTTTCTTCATCCTTCAACACAGACACCTAAATCTTTCCTCCCTGCAATATACTACAAGTAGCCTTGCTGCAACCTGATTTAGAAATTAAAGTAAAATTGCATAACGTTGAAAGTGATTTAGGTTCATGTAAGCTACTTGGTTTTAAGCTTTCTTAGTAAATTAACCACGACAGAAGGGTTTCAACTATATAAGAAAATATATCACAGGATTATATTCAGAGAAAACTGTGAACAGCCTCAAAATCAGGCAAAAGAAAAACTGAAACTGCTGTGGAAATTTCTTTGGCCTCTTTGTGTGCATAATGTTTTGTTGTAATTTTGATCAAGTAATAATGTTGTCTCTAATTTATAGGTGAAATGCTTTCTTCCCTGAACAGGATGGATGGCATTTGCTGAACTGGTAGTTATTCGATATTTTGTTTTTCCCCATCAGTCAATGCATGACCCCAGGCTTTATTTACCAAACACCATCCAAGCCCTGCACTTAATACAGAATTATTAATTTCCTCCTGGGCTGTTCTTTTACTCTCCTCATCAACAGTGCTTCACAATGGTTAATGGAGTTCTATATTTGGCCTGTGGCATAGGACTTTCAGTTTTTCTCAAATTGAGTGTGTGATATCCTTTCTTTCCCTGATATTTATTACCTTTCCATAATGGCACAGATGTGCAGAGGTCTGATCATAAATTGGCTTCATCTCCTGTGCAGATCCCCTAAGCCCCTGAAGTCCTGGAAGTGAAAAGCTGGCTCTTCCCCAGTGCCCCAGTGCTCCAGGTTGGGCAGAGGATCCCCTGGAGCAGAGCTCCAGCAGCTTCCCCTCAGATGCAGCCCCTTTGCCCCTGCTCAGTGGTGTAAAAAGGATGAACTGTGTCATTTCCTTGTAATCTGTCTGGATGATTTGTGTTGTCAAAGCTCATACAGTGTGGAAAATGCATTCAAATATAACACATGAGCTGTCAGAAAGAGATACCAGTCTAAGACAAATAATGTACAAAGGAAAAGGCACACGATGGAGCAGAGATGATAAGGCTTAAAAAAAGTCAAAACCTCAAAATCTTTCAAGACATGGGAGTCATCTTTTCTTAGGGCAGTCAGTCCTTAGGGCAAAATTCATTTGTTTATGACTGGATTAGAGAAACCCCAAGTTTTCTCTTCGGGAAGTTAAATGGGAGCCTTTGGCTGAGACAGATGTGTGGAGTGTATTTTCACCTTAGTTTCTTTTGAAGGAAGACAGTTTATCATCATAGTCAACAAGTCAGGTGAAGACTCTCCTCTTGAACAAAGCTATGCAGAGAAGCTCTATGCTGATGTAAACCCATGTACCTCAAGGACCTCAAGCCTTGGGTTTTCCTGTCAGAGAGAAGGCTCAACACTTTCACTTGGCGTCACCGTGCTTTTGTGTCTGCTCCAGCCCTTATTCAAGCACTGATTAAATTTGTTTAATTACAGTGGTAACCAACCACAGCATCCCAAGGTGCCCCCACCAGCTGTGAAATCCAGGGTATCTTGTAGAAGAAAGACATACACACAGACATCGCAGGGACAAGCTAATGTTGCCTGAGAGCTGGTTATTTTGTGAGATAACATTATAGGATAGTGATTGCCTGGTAGATAATTGTGTGTGAAAGGGTATTTTGTCATACTTGTTTTGCTTTTTTCCTTGAGTGGGCTGAAAGCTGGAATGTATTGGATTTCCCAAATCGAAAGAGCTGGATTCTAAAGTGACTCCACAAAAACAAACAAACAAACAAAAAAAAAAAAAAAAAAAAAAAAAAAAAAAAAAAAAAAAAAAAAAAAAAAAAAAAAAAAAAAAAAAAAAAAAAAAAAAAAAAAAAAAAAAAAAAAAAAACCACAGAAAAACACATAAATCACAGCATCCATGTGAGAAAAGATGCAAAGGAAGTTGTGTAATTACCAAGGTATTTTTCACTTTATTAAGTGAAGGAGAAAATAAAGCTCTGTTATGTGGTTCCAGTTTGCTTTTAACATTAACTAGGAATGTTCACCAACTGACAGAAAGAGGGGTGTAGTAGCTTGTACAGCCAAGGTATGATTGAAGACATGTAGGCAGGGGGCAACTTGGGAAGCATTGATCACAATCTCATTAGGTCTGAAACTGCAGCAAAAATGAATGCTAAATGAGGAAGAAGGAGAACAAAAATCAGACTTGTGTTTCTCCAGAGGATGAGCTACATGCTCGTAAAAATCAAACGGGCTGAGTAGCGGGACTAAGGGAAAAGAAAAGCCCACAAACTAAAGAATAGAAAAACTGTGTGGACTGCTCCTTGGCTAGCAAGGGATACATCAGGAAGAGACAAACGGATGGCTAAATAAGGAGTTTCACACTGAGGTTGAAGAAAAAAACAGAGCAATCTGATGGGCAAGTTAAATAATTGGAAAGGAGAAACCGTGTGGTTCAAAGACCTACATGGAGAAACAAAAACAAAGGTAGTGTGCTAAGTGAAAATAGCCAAAGAAATCAAGCTAATTAGTATGAAGCAAACAAGTGTGCCAGACTCACTGAGTCCAGGCAGAGGGTGGAGAGGGGAGGGCAGGTAAGAGGTCAAATGAGCTCTTTGCTACAGTATTCATTTAACAAGATGAAGGTCACATCTCAGAAAGTGTGATAGATTTTTCTGGATGGGGAAAGTGAAATGTCATCAAGAATTATGGTTATGTCATAGCGGTACTCTCATAATCTTGACAAGTCTCCAGTCAGTCCTTGTTTAATTAGTAGGCTTCATGTTTCTGAAGGGGAAAATATAATCAGAAAAGCTAGCTGAAGAGACGTAGCGATTCTGAGTAGATGCCTGCTGTTTTACTCATTGCATTTTCACATCTCTTATGCATCAGCCACAAAATCTTAAATTGTGCAAGAGCAAGAATTTGGTGGAAGAGGAGGGGCTTATATACTTAATCTACATCATCTAGTGCCTCAGTGACTGCCTATTATTGTCAGAATATGACAAAACTCTTACACACATACATTCTGCTAAGCATACAAACAGCTCTGCTGAAGTCAATGGAATTACTCTAATGTTTAAAATTAAACATTATCTCCAGGATTCTCTTAGGGGAAAGCTACATGCTAGCGTAGCCGATCAGTAAAGTGGTGTGCTTCCAAATGTGCCAGACCTGTAGCAGAGGGTGATCTGGGGACACTCTATTTATGGAAAATGCATCCAAGAAATCTCTAATGGGAACTCTTTCTTCCCCAGGTAAGAACTGTACCATTTGTTGGGTTGTGATTTTTGCAATTAGCACAACTGAACAAAAGCTCCCTTAATTACTTACCCATGCTGTGGCTATACAACTGATCTGATGAAGGGGAATACAGTTTTCTACAGCTTTTCAAATACATTGAAACTTAAATAAAACAAAGCTTATGGCTGGAAAATGCTAACAATCCCCCACCCCCTGCACACTCTGTGAAGAAGCTATTCCAAAGTATCTAACATTCACAAGTAAGATTAGATGGATTGATATATTCTTGGAGAAATATCTATGCGTATATTATATTTGGCATAATTTAGTCTGGAGAAATGTAAAATAACAGTAAATCTTCCAACAAAAGAGAAAACTTTGTGAAGGATGTTACAGACTCCAAACACATACCAGATGAATATTTTTTGTCATTTTCTGGTGTTAGATCTGAAGTCTTGTATATTTAGCATGGAAAGGGGAAGAAAGGAAAAGATAGAAACTGATAGAGGCTTGGGAAACCTTGAATGGCTTGTCAAGAGCTCTTACTGATGAAAGTTAAAGGCAACACTTGTAAAAATGAATTACATTTGCTATTTTTTATACTGCACACAGCTTAATAGTGGACCTCAATCTATTTTATGAGACAAATACCTTAATATAAATGATTTGCAAAAAGAATGCAATATTTACCCAAATAAGAGTAACATCCTCAACTACATTTAGTGCTAATTTAAAATGACAAGGGCTATCAATCCTCAGACTCCTCAGTATAACCTAATCACCAGCTGGGGTCAGGCCAACATTTGCTTTCTAGTAAAGTATTGTAGAAATAGATGAATTGCCCTGCTCTCCAGAGCATTCAATATTGGCTGCTGCTGAAATCAGAAAACCAGCCTTGAGGAAGCATCACATCTTGCGCCTTTTTCATTATTTCAGCTATTCAGTTGTTATGTCCTTAGCTGCTAACATTTTTAAGTGTGCCCCTTTCCAACTTCTGTTGCTTTCTTATAAGCATATTAGTTTAGAATCTGTAATTTACTGTTCTAGCCTCCAAAGGACCCTGGAAAACAAAATCTGCTTCTCCAATGTCTTTTTACCTTAGGTATATAAATTCGAAGAAAATAAATAAGCTGAAGTTAATTGCCAGAACAAATAAGAAGTTTGGGAAGATTATTGTTTTCAGGAAATGGAAAGAAAATTACATGAGCCAAAAGGCAAATAGTGAGTATGGTAATAGATTTACTGATGAAGAAAAATCTTTGGTCATACGTAATTATCATGATAGAATTTAGCTTTATGGGGGGTTTTTTGTTTGTTTTTTGTTTGTTTTTGTTTTTTCCCTACGTGGATACAAACTTTGTACCTTTTATACAGTTTTCACAATTTTTTTTATGTATTCTTATTTAATAATAGGAATGGTGTAGTTTAGTGTCAATTGCTTTGACTTTTCCATTTGTCTAAGAAAAACATTTCTGGAGATGCAACAGAACGAAACTGTCCTCAATTGCCTGAATTTTGGATCCTACACATTTAAAGAGATCTGATTTGGATCCCTTCCAAAAGCTTCAGAAGGGCTCTGCTTTTGAGCAGGCAGAGCAGGCGTCCAACTCTGAGGGAAAGATGAAGTCACTTCTGAAAAAGTTTCTCACACTGGACATCTAACTTGTCATTTTTAATAATGTAGGTCTGCAGATACAAGCACACAGTGTAGTTCCATTTTTGTTTTTGCTACTAGCTAGAAAACAGCAAAACGATTTTACCTTGTCATAAATAGATGGACTTCTGAGTAGTCCACTGGGAGGTGATGGATGAGTGTTCGCCATTCCACCACATTCTCACAAGCTCTCATAACATAATACCACAGCATGGGAATTTTTGCATAGAACACAAATATACATACATATAATAATATCTATCAACTGCTGCATAAAATCTTTCCAACAAAATTTGCAGAACGTCTTCAGCATGACAGTTTCTCAGCATTACTGCATGCAGTTTAAAAAGCCTGCAAGAGCATCTTTGAAATCCAAGACTTTTTTCCTCCTAAGTGCAGACACTTAACTTAAAAAATGTTGATATTTTATTATAATCACTGCCTTTATCCTGTTCCTAGTTCCCTCTGTCCCAATACTGTCTAGACAGCAGAGCCGTATGGAAAGATCTGTATGCAGCCAGAACAGGGGTGCTGCAGGATTGGAAGTTTCTACTATCCCTTCACTCATCTGGTAGAAAATATGCAGTATGTTGTAGCTACCATTTTAGGTATTAGGCAAAAGAACATAGAACTTTTCAAATGGAGCCATTTTCTCCCCTTCCTCCCCCAAAACTTCAGCTTCTAGCATTATTTATTTCACCAGTGACTACAGGTGTGAATTGAAGAAATAACCCTCTATGTGAACTAATTCATCTTCCATGATGTGTTAACACTGGACATTCCTTAATCAACTTCTTGCCACCCTGAACTGTGACTGCTAGAGCTTGTGATGTGAACTGTAATTTGCAGTGTTTTGTAATCCTTCATTTAGATCTTTAAATTATTCTCAGGCAATGTCTCTAAAGTAAAATTCTTTGTCTGCCTTGCTGATGCTCTTCCTTTTGCAGATTTTTACAACAGTGTGCCTGTAAAAGCTGACCTGGAGAGATGATGAAGGCATCCTGAGCCATACGCTTCTGATGCTGCTGGGTCTGTCTGCATAGTACTTACCTTTGCCATGTTGCAGGCTTTGGATATTTGCAAGAAATGCATTTAGGTTCAAACTGGCCAAAGCAGTCTGAGAAGGTCTTCAGGGGATGGTGGAGTTGGTTTTCTGCAAAGTTGCTTAGAAATTTCTTAGAAATCTCTCAATCTTTTTTTTCCCCCGTATCATTTGCCTCATTCCTGTCACCTCTTTTCAGGGCTCTCTCCACTAGCAAGGGAAAGGAAAACACAGTCCATTTATCTTTCAAGCAGCTGCTGGAGGCTGTGAGCCATTCAAAGAAACAACCCAGGATGTCATCAAGATTGTGTACCCTCTGAGTTATTGCCAACACCTCATGAGCTATCCAGTCCTTTTCACCCTGATGTTGGTCATGAGGTTTATTCTGTGACTGAGTCATTTGAGATCTTCCCAGGTCAGGCTGAGCTCCTGAGTAAAACTGGGCTCATGTTTTGAAGATGACCTACAGTGGCCAACAATAAAAAAAAACCCACAGTTCTCATGCTTTTTTCATTAGGAAGTAACAATTTGTGAATGCAAAACTAAAGCAATGTGGAAATGGTGAAAAGGCTTATGCAACCTGTAGTGATCTGATCCTGCAGATACCTTCCACATTTGTATACACAGATATCTCAAATTTATGAAAGCTGGCCTCTAAAAGAAAAATCTAAGTTTCCCATCAACACTTGTGCACATTCCCATTCACATTGCAGATATATATTCTCTGAAATCATTGAGAACTGGAGACTCATATCTCTTGCTGTACCCATACATTTTACCTATACCACATCTATCACATTCAATTATTTTTAGATATCCTGCTTTGAGAGCAAAAATGATCCTGATGGCCTTTTTGTTACTTCAGAAGCTCCTTTTCTCACATGGTGGATGCTTTGACCATTTTTCCAAGTCTTTTTTTTTTCCAGTAGTTTTATTTTCCTTCGAAGTTGTTGAAGGTTGAAGGCAAAGTTATCCTCTGTTGTATCTAATGTCTACTGTTGTAGCTAAATATCCAGCTCTTGGTGGTGCAACAGGAGATGTTGTATACTTCCTCTGTAAAGCCTATGGGACGTTTGGGGTTAGCAATTCAGCCTGTGACTTCTCCCCAGGACCACCTCTCTGGGAGTGGCAGCTTCTGTGGGCTCCTTTTCAAGCGGCCCTGGGATACAGGTCAGCTTTTCACAAGTGGTCTGACATTTTGTCACCAGCAAATGGGACTATTTACGATTAAATATCCGAGAGTGTATCAAACCTCTTTTCTAGCTCATGAGGCTTAATACTTGCTTGGATTGTTATCCTTATCAAACTGACGGTTTTCTTGTCTATACCCTCTGCACCTAGGGAAACTGAAGCAGATGATCTACCATCCATCCCTGCTGCCCTCTGAGGTCAAGGCCATTTTCCTAACCACAAGACAATTTCAGAGGCTTCTGTATTTACAAGGCTTAATGAAAGAGTCACCCAACCCCTTCACATTGCTTTAGGGAAAATTAGACCAGAACTGTTCTACTGCTTCAGGAGCTCCTTTCACCATCCCCTGGTGAAGATGTCAAAGCAGTCCTGAAGAGATGATGATGCCATAATAAATTCAACTAACAGTCTCAGGCAGTAATAAGAATTAAGCAGCTCCATGATGATCACATAAGATTGAGAGTATGAATTTCTTGTTCTGCTAGAAAAGCAGACCTGGACAGTGGAAAAGGCTTTTGTTTAAAAAGAGAGGTTTTGCAGTCTTTTCACTCTAGAAGCTAAAAAGACAGGGAATCCTTTGCAGTCTGTCTGTTTGACAAATAAATATTTTTCCAGGAGTGAAAAGTCAAAGTGTATCTGTCTTACAGAGAATATGATGCGTGTTTTGTTTTGCCTTTTTCTCCTTTGGTATCTGTTTTTTCCACTCCCTTATAAATGGATGAGGTTTTGGTGGAGGTTTTTTTTGAGTCTTACTTTGTGGGCCACGTTTTTGCCTCTGGCAAAAGAGCAAGGAAAGGTACACTTACTAAAATCTGTGATGGAGAGTGCTATATCTTATCCATGGTTCTTTGCTGCAGTGTAGAAGGTGGCCACTCGTCCGTGCCAGTAGTTTTTCCTCCACATCTGATATAACCACAGTAAATGTTGGATTGGGGCGAAGGATATGGAGGATGAGCTGTCTTCTCCCCCCTCCCCCCAGTCGTGTCAGATTGCTCAAAGGTTTCAGGCTTCTGCAACCTGTTACTCATCCCTATAGTTGGTCTGCACTGGAGCCAGCCTAGCTGGGAATTTTCCCTGGCTGCGGGAGCTCCAAGAAAGCACAGGGAAGATACAAGAAAAACACATTGCCTCTTGCATATGTGGAGCTCCAGACGGGGAACATCCTCTGTGCCTGGGAT
Source organism: Agapornis roseicollis (assembly GCA_002631895.1). NCBI lineage: Eukaryota > Metazoa > Chordata > Aves > Psittaciformes > Psittacidae > Agapornis > Agapornis roseicollis. Next base: position 183,975 of record NDXB01014864.1, on the reverse strand, counting down.
CTGGAAATGCAATCTGTTTCAGAAAGGATAGAAAGATCACTGAAGCTTTTCAGTGCTCTAGTATTGCTCATGTTTCTTTCTCAATAATGCAAATATGCTGCTGTATCCTGGGTAGCCAATGTGACAGGGCATTCCCAGGGGTGGAGGTCAGGCTGTTGCTGCAGTCTGACTGGCAGCCTTGCAAGGTCGACCTTGAGCAATGCCCAACGCAACCTGGGCATGGAGATTAGGCACTTTCTGGTGTTCCCCCAGTACATGTTGTGCAGCTAAGCAGAACCTTTGCATCTTCAATGCTGTCAGCACAACACTTTTCCCAAGCATCGTATACTCTCACTACAGGATTATAAAGAAGAAATTAAATTGGAGCCCATTAAGCCTGTTTGCTTTCTGTTGCAAGTATTTTTACCACGTAGTTTTGTGCACAGGAAGTGCTGTAAACTTGAGCATTGCTGCTGGCTCCTTCGTAATCACTCTGCTGATTATGAATTGCTGCCTTTTGGCAGTTGCTGCTCTCACAGTTCTGATTTCTGCTGGTGGGTAGGTAATAGAGGGGGAAAAAATGGAAAAGAAATGCACAAGCCATGGCGACCTCAGGACAATTAATGTCCTTCAGCAAAGTGGAGTAGGGTGCAAGATAAACTAGCCAAATCCAAGGCTTGTGGCAATTCTATTTCTAGCTATCTTCTGCCTCCTGCGAAGGCTTTATCTAACTGGATACATGTGAAGAAATGAGATCAACCAGTTGGGATTTGATCACAGTATATCAGAAGAAACTATGTAGCCTGAGAGCTGGATTACAGATATCACAGCAAAAGTCTGTTCAAAAACAGGAGAAGAAAAAACATTAAGCTGTGAGATAAAACAAAATCACCCCTTTCCTCTGTATGCAAAACAGAGATCTGAGAAAAAAAACAAGAAGAAATCCCCATGGTTATATGATAGCTGACGTGGTTTATTTATTTTTATGGGATAATATAAAGCTTCATACAGTAAATGTGAGTATTATAGGATTTGGTGTGTAAGTATTTTCATTACAAACTCATATTTCTTAGAAGTTTATAACCCGACTGTTAGAACTGGCGTGAAGGCTTCAGAGCTTCAGTACCTTAACTCAGCCTGAGGCACAGACCCCTTCTGCTCCCTGTGAAACTGGGCTTTTCCCAGTCTAACACTGGTGTGGTGGGGAGCAGGATGCTGTGGGACTGATGGGAATCTCTCAGTTGGAGTGGGGAAGTGGATTGGTTAATTTCAAAAGACCTAATTTTCTGGGGGAGGTGAGGGCATGTACAAATGGAAAACTTTACCCAGTGGATTTACCCATCGTGGAACTAAGCAAGCCAGTTCTTTGTTAGACTGCTGACAGCAGGTGCCTAACTGAAGGCATCGGTCAGTAATATTTTCTGTTTCTGTTTTGGAGCTGATTGTTTCTGTCTCAGGCTGGGTGTCTGTGGACACACAAGCCCAAGCCTTTGGGTCTGAATTTCTAGGTACTTTTCAGGCTCTTGTCTTTCCCCCTGCATTTTTCCTTCTTAGTAGATCAAAGATCCTGTTTACATTAATTTCGCCTTCTCTGCGTAGCTGCTCCCTATCTTTTTTTCCAGTGTAGGTCCTTATAGGAATCTGTCATTATCAGACTTATGTTTGTATCCTTTTCATCTATCCTGTATCTCCTTTTCATCTCAGTCTGTTCTTTATCTTTTCTCCTTGTTTAGCCCAGTGGCAGAAAAGGGCTATTAATTAATCCTGTGAAACTAGAATTTCTGCTTGCATAAGAGTGCTGCCAGACTGATCACATTTGTTCACATTAATGCGATCATTACAATCACTAGATTGTAATGGGGAATCTGATGAAATTAGATTCAAATTCCAGGACTTCATATATGTCCTTGCACAGTCCCTTAGCTTTCCCCCAAGAAGATCTAGATTAGATAACCAGAGTGCCTTGGCTAGCATAAACTCTCTTCTCTGTGCCTACTTCTTGATCTCAGTGCTCATTAAAACTATTCTGGAGGATGGATGTGTCAAGCTTTTACTTGTGTGCATGGTCAAAGTGAAGCCAATGTGCTCTGGAGTGAGCACTAGTAGCCAGCAAGTTGGTGTGGATGATCACAGTGGATCTTGTTACAAATAAGCATTGTATATAAGCTTGGGATGTGAACTTGGTTTCTCTTTAAGTGTGAAATCCAAGATAAAACATCACCCCCATCCTTGTCTCTGCATTTCTGTGAAGGGTCAGGTTAAAAAGCAAATTTTGCTCATAGAATTGCTTTCAATTGCTTATTCTCATTCTCCAGTCTCAGTTCTTCATGAGAATATGTCTGAGCAGATGGCTTTGACTATAGCATGGGCTATGTATCACATAAAGAGTACTCTGGCAAATATAGTGAGGTATCTGTCTGATACGGATGACAAGAGACAGTGAAATATGTGAGAGTGTGAAGCTGAAGTGTGGTTACTTCTAAATGCTGAATTAGCTCCGGTTCCATTTTTGTTTCAACAGTTGTTACTTTCTGTAGCAGCACTGCAGCAGGCTGAACTTGACTTTTAACTTTATCATGCTAGTAGGATGAGTGACCTTTGGCTTGCTGTAGATACTGACATAGCAGAAAGAGGGAAGCTGTTTAGTAAACAGCCTGATGGAGCACAGGAGTCAGATTTTGGGGAGTGCTGAAAATGCCATGATAAAACATATTAGTTCTATAAATAAAACATAATAAAATATATAATGAAAATATAATAAAATATAATAAGATATATTTATAAAATATGTTTAAATATAATAAAACATAATAGAATATATAATTTAAAGAAACATATTTTTTTTAATTAGTTTGCCAGTCACACTTTGCATGACTGGAAAACCAGCTCAAGTCAACTGTACCTGCTAGAGTAATTATGCCAGTGTTATTATCTGTGGTTCCTCCTGAAGAGGAAACAGCAGTGGGGTGCTGACATGATGCTGTGAATAATTGTTGGCATTTTGGTGTCAGCATGGTGAAATGAAGCCTTCCTGCCTCTGTTTCTTTAGTCTCTCCATCAGGCTGGTGTTTCATGCAATAGGTGAGGAGGCAATACGTTTGGCTAGTCAGAGTGCTTGAGCTGTCATTTGTATATAATTAACAAAAATCTCCTTTTCCTTAATTCCTTGTCTTCTTTATGTGCTTTTTTTTTTTTCTTTTTTTTTTTGGTGTA